>PVHX01007460.1:49367-91246 GCA_004024805.1 Geosciurus inauris | reverse complement strand
GCTCCCTCCACAGGCTCCTCCAGCCTGGAGGGCAGAGGCTGGACCAGGGTCCCAGGCTGCTCCCCCCACAGGCTCCTCCAGCCTGGAGGGCAGAGGCTGGGCCAGGGTCCCGGGCTGCTCCCTCCACAGGCTCCTCCACCCTGGAGGGCAGAGGCTGGACCAGGGTCTCAGGGCTGCTCCCTCCACAGGCTCCTCTAGCCTGGAGGGCAGAGGCTGGACCAGGGTCCCGGGCTGCTCCCTCCACAGGCTCCTCCAGCCTGGAGGGCAGAGGCTGGACCAGGGTCTCAGGGCTGCTCCCTCCACAGGCTCCAGGGAGGCTCCTCTTGCCTCTCCAGCTCCTGGGGCTCCAGGCGGCCCTGGGTGGGTGGCCCCGTCCCTCCAGTCTCTGCCTCCGTCTCCACGGGGCTCCTCCTCTGTGTCTGTGTCCTCTCTTCTGTCTCTTGGGAGGACACGGCCATTGCACGAGGGCCACCCTGACCCAGGAGGAGCTCCTCTCAGGATCTTCAACGTAATCAGCTCTGCCAAGTCCCCTTTCCAAAATAAAATCCAATCCAGAGGTTCTTTGTGGACTTACACTTTAGAAACCCTCTCAAACCATATGGGGGCCAATGACAGAAATGCCTGTCCCAGTTTGTGCCTTATGGGGTGGGAGGGCTGTGTTTGCAGATCTCCTTGGCATACGGGCCCCGCAGAGGGAAATCATGGTCCCAAGAAGGGAAAAATGTGTCTACAGTACTGACTCTGTTTCTGCCTAGGTCTCTGTGAGCCTCGTTGAGACCAGAATGTCAGTTAAGTCCCTCGCAAGTCACGTTAAAAACGCACAGTGCTGTTACCTTTTGACTCAGTGATGCGCAGAGTTGACGATGCCGTTTGCCTTTTGCCTTGACTGTGCTAGAACACGTACATATATCTGCTTATGCAAAATGGCCTTGAGCACGGAGGCCAGCCTCCGTTTTCCTGAAGGACACCCTAACTCTGTGCTTGAACCTTTAGCTCGGACGTAGATGCGTCCATTGCCTATGGGACAGCAGGCTTGATAACCACGAGAAATGACTGCACGGCAGGCTCATGGATTGATCGTAATGTATTTTTATCAGATTTTCCAGCATGCACTCTTTCTATTGAAAAGTTCTGCAGTGGCGCACGCCTGTAATCTAAGTGACTCAGGAGGCTGAGGCAGGAGGATCCCACGGTGGAGGCCAGCCTCAGCAATTGATGGAGACCCTGTCACAACGTTTACAAAACAATAAGAAGGGCTGAGGATGTGGCTCAGTGGTTAAGTGTCCCTGGGTTCAATCCCTAGTCCCCCCCAAAAAAAAACACAAACAAAAAAATGGTTGGCCCATTCTACATTATAATGAATCCCCAACCCTGAGAAAAGAAAATAACAAAATCTGTGGCCCATAGTAGATTTTAGACGCTGTTTAGACTCCTGGCACCTGAGAGATTTAATTGTAAATCTGAGTTCTCATTTTTCAGGGCTACAATATACTATTTAATATTCTTTTTCTCTTTAACAGTGAACACTTTCTTCTCATTCTTGGTGCCTGGGCTGTAGGGTGTTTTCCCTGTAAGCAATAAGCTGTCAGTAGTGAGAATGGAATTCCATAGAAAACACACTGCATCAGGTTGATCTTCTGTTTAAAACACCCCCAGAGGAAAGGGGGTCTGTACACACAATGGAATACTACTCAGCCATGAAGAAGAATGGAATCATGGCATCTGCAGGAAAAATGGATGGAACAGAGAGCATTACGGGAAGGGAAATGTGTCATGCAGCAAGTCTAGGGTGCCTATTTTATCTCATGTGTGGAAAATAGAGGAAAAAAAAGGAGAGACAAAAAGGATAAGATGTCATCAAATGAGAAAGGAACCCACAGAGGAGAGGAAGGACTCTAGGGAGACAAGGAGCGAAGGGAAAGAGGACGCATTGGGAAGAGAACTTGACCAAAGTGTGTTGTGGGCATGTGTGTGTACTGGAATCCCACTACTGGATACCATTATAAAGCATCAATACAAATTCATTATATTTCATGCATTTTTTGGTACCAGAGATTGAACCCAGGGGTTCCTAACCACTGAGCCACATCCCCAGCCTTTTCAACATATTTTATTTAGAGAAAAAGGTCCTGCTGAGTTGCTTAGAACCTTGCTAAGTTGCTGAGTCTGGCCTCCAACTTGGGATCCTCCAGCCTCGGCCTCTGGAGCTGCTGGGATTACAGGCATGTGCCACTGCACCTGGCTCAATAATATTTGTCCCTGACTTCACAGGCTCACTTTAAGAAATAAACACCGTTAGTCTATGTGTTCTGTGAGCCGCATCGTCACACCAGCTTCAGCCAAGTGCAACAGCAATTACTGTCATTGAGTATTGACCTCCGTGCCGTCTCTGTCAATATCACAATTTCCCAAAGACGAACCTAAAACTCTGCGTTATCAAATGCCCAGCCTTGCAAGTCAGCTCTTCGTGACTGTAACAAAATGCCCAAGTTCATCGATTTATAAAGACAGAAGGTTTCTCCTCAATCACCGTTTTGGAGATTCCAGTCACATCCTGCCAGAGCCTAAGATCTTCCGTTGGGCTGTACCTCCTTCTAGGGTAGGCCCCAGGCCTTCCACCCACGGGGCTTTGGGGAATATTCCGGATACAAGCCACAGCTCAGGGTAAGCACACAGGCGAACACCACAGCTTTGGAGGCATCTTTGGGACCAGTATCGGCTCATCGACCTGAGTACCAGGTTTCCTGGTGGTACAGAATCTGTGCTGAGGTTCCTGTTTTCCTACAAGATCCCCCTCTGGCCATGCAGACAAGGCCTGGTTCTCCATCCCCTGTTCCACAGCTTATCCTAATGCCTTATGCATCCGAGAGACACTGGATTCTGCCCTGAGAAGCTTCTAGAATCCTGAGTGCATGCATGCACCCTGGATTAGTTAAAGACGGGCAGGTGTCTTCCTGCCTCCCCCGTGGTTTTTAACTACATGAAAACAATTTTTTTTAATTCGCTGCTCGTGGGGATGGCTCGACCTCAGAGTTACGTCGGTTTCTCCTAAAAAGGTCGGAGAATGAATGATTAAAACTCTTCCCACAAGGTGATCTCTGTGACAGGTGGAGCCAGACCTTGCTTTTCCAGGGGGTGCGTCCTCATTAAACCCTCCTTGTAAACTGAAAATATCACAATTCAAACGTGCGCACGACACACGCCAGCGAACACCGGCGTCCATTACGGGCTGTGCACCTTGCCATCCCGGAGTGGCCAGGGTGCTCTGTCTGTCTCTCGAGCATCGTGAGACAGGATCTCAGCACGTGTCCGCACTCAGGGCAGAGAAAAGCGAAAGTCCCAACTGGACGCAGAGTTTGCTTCAAAGGCAAATCCCTGTCCCAGCATCCAGTCAAAAACTCATAGAGTGCAGGACCGTCCGTCCAAGGCCGTCCGCACGCACCGACTCTGCATCTGCGCCAAGAAAACATGAGCCACAGACAAGATGGAAATGAACAGGCTGCTTGCCCATAAAGTTTTATTTATAAGAACAGCCCCTTGGGCTGCAGGGTACATGATTGTTTTTTGGGGGGGTGGGAACTCAGGGGCCCTCGACCACTGAGCCACCTCCCCAGCCCTATTTTGTGTTTTATGTAGAGACAGGGTCTCACTGAGTTGCTTAGCGCCTCGCCGTTGCTGAGGCTGGCTTTGAACTCACGATCCTCCTGCCTCAGCCTCCCAAAGTGCTGGGATGACAGGCGTGCTCCACTGCGCCCGGCTTTGTGCATTTGGATAGGACCTGGATCAGAGAAAGGATGCCCCTCTGCTGGTGCTGCAGACCTCACACTTTTAGGGCTTGTCTTCTAACTCCCTCTCTTTCTTTCCCATGAGCTCCCCAACGGTGGGATTTGTTGAGGGTCCCTGGAGGGTCCTCCCAGCTTCCTCTGCACAGTCTCTCTGCATGGGCACCTCCTTGTATCTCTTCTCGGTTCTGTTTCCTGAGCTGCGACTTCCTCTTTCCACCGTCCCACCCAGTGTCTCCAAATCCAGGCTCTGTAATTCCACGTCATGATTTTATCCTTCTATCCTGAATTTCCTTCCCTTGATAAATGCACGTGCTGCCCAACCGGTGCCTCCAGTTGGACCCTGAGGTCATCAGTACGCATCGCTGCAAAGAGGTCTCGACTTCTGACCGTCACCGACAGACACGTGGGATGTTTCCATGAACTGGGTTACGGTTCAATCAGATCCTCGGACCCCTGATCCCAGCAAGGCACAGCACTGCTCGCTAGGATCGGTGGAAAGAGAGTTCATTCAGCGTTAAAGCTGACGTCCCCGCTGGTGTGGTGGCCCAGTGCCGTCCTGGGTAGCTGGGCTCCCACTGTCTTAGACGAAGGATGGAGCAGCTCTGGAATCTCAGCTCACGTGATGAGATTCTGGGCCAAGGTGAACGGTTTTGAAAGGACTGGGAAAGTCTGGGGACCACTCATGTCCTTGATTTTTTTGGTTTATTTATTATTTCCTTCAAACCCTCCCTGCTCATGGTACAGCGAACTGGATTCATTTTACTGGAGAATGAGTCTTGACCACGTGATCCAACGCGGACCAGAACCCTAGCATCTTAGGGACTGTTTTTCTGCGATGAGATAAAGCCTCCTGCGCATCCTGATGGCTCGATCCAAAGTGAGACCACCCAAGCGTGGCGTTGGATTTGGAGATGACACAACACCCCTGCCCCTCCTGGTGTACATGCAACATGGTGCGGCGACTTTGCAAAATATTATCATGGGTTCTCCAGAGACTCAACAGGCACCTATCCATCTGTCTGAGCCAGTCCACCCCTGGGTGAAGGTCAAAGAGAAATGAAAACAGATGTCCAAACAAAACCTTGGATTTGAATGTTTACGCCAGTGGTATTCTTAGTTTCTGAACAATGGAATCAACTTCGTGCACGTCGACTGATGGGCAGGTAAAGACAGTATGGTAGACCCGCTTTTTATGGTTTGGATGTGAGGTATCTCCCCAAAACGTATGCGTGAGACCATGCAAGAAGGTTCAGAGGTGAAATGGTTGGGTTGTGTGAGGTGTAACCTAATAGTGGATTAATCCACTTGGATGGATTAACTGGGTGGTGACCGCAGGCAGGTGGGGTGTGGCTGGAGGAGGTGGTCACTGGACTGTGCCTTTGGGGACTCTATCCTGTCCCTGGTGAGCAGAGCTCTCTCTGCTTCCTGGTGCCACGTCCTGAGCTGCTCTCCTCCTCCAGGCCCTTCCGCCATTTTGTTCTGCCTCCCCTTGGGCCAGAGCCATGGCGTCGGCCAGCCATGGACTGAACCTCTGAGACCAGGAACCGGAATAAACTTTTCCTCCTCTAGTTGTTCTTGTCAGGTCTTTTGATCACAGTGGTGAAAAAGCTCATAAGGCAAAATCAATTCAGTCGTCAACTAAAAACCATTGGGTTGTAGTATTTATATGGGTGAATTTTGTGCGATGTGGCTTAGATCTCAATAAAGCTGTTGAAGTAACTAACATCACCAAATCATAGAAACAAGGAAACATAGAATGATGCATGGGACAGTCTCTTTGCTAAGAGTGCTGGAGTAAAAGTCTCAGAGTTTGGATGGCTTCAGATTTGGAGGCTGGAAGTCCAACATCATGGTGGCAGCAGATTTGGCGTCTGGGGAGGGTCCCTTTGTTTTCAATGACTGCTCTCACATGGGAGAGAGGAAGAGAGATTTGGCCTCTTCTTTATATAAGGGAAAAAAAATCCTACCAAGAAGAGGTCACCCTCACAATCTCTTCTAAACCCAATATTTTCCCAAAGATGCCACTTTCAAATACTATCACACTGGGTGCTAGGAACTCTTTTTTTATTTTGTGGGAAGGTTCCAGGGATTGAACTTGCAGACACTCGACCACTGAGCCACATCCCCAGCCCTATTTTGTGTTTTACGTAGAGACAGGGTCTCACTGAGTTGCTTAGTGCCTCGCCGTTGCTGAGGCTGGCTTTGAACTCACGATCCTCCTGCCTCAGCCTCCGGAGCCTCCAGGATGATAGGTGTGCATCATGCCCGGAGACGCTAGGAATTCTATATGTGAATTTGAATTGGTGGGGAAACATACGGAGTCAGCCCCAAACAGATAGATTAATATGAATTAGCTGAACATCCTTAAAAAAAAGTGTGCAAACGGGCTATCTCTGGACTCATGCCACTCAACAGAGACACTCTGGTCTCATTTAGCGACAGAGGAGAAATGGCTCATGCACGCATTAAGTCCTGTGCACCCACCGAGGTTTGCTCCTGTGCTCTCCTTTCTCTACAGGCAGCCCCACCTGTGCTCTGCAATGGTCGGCATCCCTGTCCTCGTGCTCTGCACAAGGTCACGTTCTGCTGGGCACCAAGATGACCGAGCAAGAACCAGATCAAACGCCCGGTTCTTGAGCTGATCACTGGCCACCGTGTCAGGATCGCCTATGGTCCCATGGCTTTCTTGCCCGGGTTGCCCAGGGGGCTGCAGGCATGAGCTTCGTGCTGAGCGCCGTTGTGCGAGGGCGAGAAAGAAGAGTCTGAAGACGAGGCTCAGAGCCTCACGTCTAATGGAAGAGTCAATGAAGCAGAGGGTGACGGTGCCTCTGTCTGTCCAGGAGGGTTTGTTTTGGCTTCAGTTGCTGAGAGAATAAATTTGCTGATGGTGTAAGACTGTGGACGCCTGCCTTTGTGTCCATCGAACTGGACAGAAAATTTGAAAAGGTCAGGAAGAAAAAAAAAAAAAAGGTACAGTAAGTTTTATGTGTCCTTTGGATTTGATTTTCGTCGCTGAGCGTAAAGGAATTCAAAAACGATGCAGCTTTTCACACAGAGCCTGTCCGAGGAAAAATGCCCTTAACGAAGCTGAAAGGAAGCTCCAGGCTGCCCGTCCTCCGGGTGCACCGGGTGTCGTGCAAGACACGGACTCCATCTGAAAAGTCTTCAGCGGAGACCCGGTGGAGGCCGACCTCGTCGCGCTGGGACCCGAGGATAAACGTCTCCGGGGATTCCAACTTTCCTGAATCCAAACGCACCCATATCTCACCACGCAAATGGGGACTTTGGACACCTTTTACATGACGACGGTGGCGAAGAAAATCGAACACGCCCATGAGCAACATCAAAAGAGAAAACTGAACCGAGTAAAGGCTTGGGCAGGGGAAGGATTCGAATAATCTCTCCTTTGCCAAGGTCACAGGGTTTATCCTGAACTAATTAACAAGATGCACCTAAATCAAGGCCTCTGCAACTTTGTGTTTTCACCAGATTTCTTTTTTTTTTTTTTGACCTTTACCTACCCCATAGACAAAGACACCCCTTTCTGCAAAAAGCACGGACCCCCTCTCCATGGATCCCCTAAGAGTGACACCTTGGGAGGAAAGTTTGATTGACATTTTTTTTTTTTGGTACCAGGGATTGAACTCAGGGGCACTCGACCACTGAGCCACCTCCCCAGCCCTATTTTGTGTTTTATGTAGAGACAGGGTCTCACTGAGTTGCTTAGCGCCTCGCCGTTGCTGAGGCTGGCTTTGAACTCGCGATCCTCCTGCCTCAGCCTCCCAAAGTGCTGGGATGACAGGCGTGGCCACCACACCCAGCCCGAAAATGGAGCTATTTTTCCTCCCATCTGAGGAACTTTTCGAGGCAAGACATTCCCTTATTTTGATGGGCTTCCGAAAGAGACCAGGAGAACGTTGCCCATTCACCGATGATTGACAGTTCTCTTATTACTTGTAGTTTTTATTTTGCACTTTTTCAAACTGCAGTGTTTGTTTATTTTGTGCTGATTTGGATCCTACAATGTCCGCCAAAGGACTATTATTTATAAGATTGGTCCTCAGCGTGGCATTTTGGGGAGGTGGTGGATCCTTTAACAGGTGGGGCGAGTGGGAGGTCTTCAGGTCACCGAGAGCTCACTCTTAAGAGACGATTATGGGGTAAAGGTTTGGGGTCCCCCTGTATCTGCTGTGATTTTCTCCTGTTACAAAACCAACAGGACTGGTTGATCATGGATTGAAACCTTTTCTCATTATAAGTCTATTTTCCTAGCTATTTCTTACAGTAACGGAAAGATGACTAACACGATCTGTTATAGCTCTTTGGTGTATAAACACACACACAAAAAAGAGTTATAAAATGTATGAGCTGAGAGTTTCCTAGATTTTTTTTTTACATTCAGATAAATTACACAATGTCCTTTGTTATTAATGTGCATATCTTTGGACAGCACGGTATAGTTTTGTATATCAAATGGGCTTCTAATATGCCATATTTTTTGCTCTGTACACGCTACTGTTATCGAGATAGCATATATTAAGAAAAGCACTACGCTTGATTAACAATCACAAGTGAGCACAATTTCCATGCATAGTCAAAAAAATGAACAAAGGTCTCTCAAGCTGGTCGTCTGGATGTCCGATGCCTCCACGCCCTCCCTGGCACTGATGGGCAGTGAGTTTCCCATTTGGGATTTGCATAAAGCATGCCAATCAGAAGAATTATGAGCACATATTTTATTTATTTTTATTTTTAATTGGTTCCTTTTAGTTATATGTGGCGGTAGAATCCATTTTGCCATAATTATAAAAGCATGGTATGTATCTTGTTCTAATTCAGACCCCAGTACCTCTCCTCTTCTTCCCTTCCCTCTACTGATCTTTCTGCCATTTGCTCATATTTATTTTTAAAATTAACTTCTTGTGGATGTACATGATGGTGAGATTCACTGTATGTAGTTTCTTCATATACGAATATAGGAAGTTATGTTAGATTCATTCCACTGTCTTTCCCTTTCCTATCCCACATCCCTGCCCTTCATTACCCTTTATCTAATCCACTAAACTTCTGTTCTTCCTCCCCTTGTTGTGGGTTATCTTCTGTGTATCAGACAGAACATTCAGCTTTTGTATTTTAGGGGATTGGCTTATTTCACTTAGCACAATAGTCTCTAATTCCACCCATGTCCCTGCAAATGCTACAATGTCATTTTTCATGGCTGAGTAATATTCCATTGTGTATATATACCACAGTTTTTTTTTATCCATTCATCTATTGAAGAGCACCAGGTGGCTGTCTGTCTGAGGGCATCCATTTGTGGTTAAATTTCCACTGAACCTGGTTGCCAACACATTTGAGTGACTTGGTGTCGATTTTCAGACTCGTGAGGGATCCTTTTTTGCAAAGTGATTTAAAAGAATTTGTTTTTATTAGGAATTGGATCCAGGGGCGCTTCGCCACTGAGCCCCATCCCCGGCACTTTTTAACGTTTATTTTGTTTGTTGAAACAGACTTTTTAATGAGTGCTATAGAGAGAAGAAGGCTGTTAGCTTTTCATTGGGAATAAGAAAGGTCGATATCAACAAAACTCAACCCTAAGGAGCTTCCTTAATGTGTGACCCTTGCAGAAACATGCCAAGAAGATTCTAGAAAGGGTACAATGGTGCATATTGTAAATGAAGAAGTTGGAAAGGGAACCCCTAGCCCTGTTGACTGGACTCACCTGAGTCTGCCATTTACCTCTCCCGACTCCCAAGCTGCCACCCCTCCACGCACACCTGAAGGACACCCTTCATCCTTCTGAGAGCAGCACAAACAGCTCATCTTCATAGATTAGATCTCTCAGGGGATTAATTATAACATTAATGCTGTATATTTATTTTTATAATTAAAAATTGATCTCAGCAGCTCAGGAGGCTGAGACAGGAGGATGTGAGTTCAAAGCCAGCCTCAGCAATGGCGAGGCACCAAGCAACTCAGTGAGACCCTGTCTCTACATAAAACACAAAAGAGGGCTGGGGAGGTGGCTCAGAGGTTGAGAGGCCCTGAGTTCAATTTCTGGTGTTCCCCCCAAAAATCTTTCTTTCCTGTAATACACCCCAGGAAAGAGATGAGGTGTATTTTCTTAAGTCAACATTAAAATTGCTGCAACAGTACCTTTTGCTCAGAGGCAGGGCTCATAAAACTTTTTTCAAGTTAAAAAAAAAACATTCTGTAGAAGAAAAAGAAAATCTAAATGGCCCATATTCAGAAAACAGCATTTTACATGTATGGCTTGCATGGATTGATCAACTGCTATATAAAGAGCTCTTAAAAATCAACAGGAAAAAAGTTAGTGAAATAAAATTTTGGATAAGGCTTTCAACACTATTTACAAAAGCATTTGTACGTTCCATAAATATAGGAAAAATAGTTAAATTCATTGGGAAAATGAAAGTGTATATTTAAACACCATATATGTTTTTCATGATGAGATTGATACATAAAATAGTGAATAATAAAAAAATTTGAGGAAGATACAGGGAGAAGACTCATCATGGATAAACATGGTGAGCATTTATTTATTGTAAACAACTGGAACTGTGTAGTAAAATCTTAAAAATGTCTTCAATTTGTCTGTGTAAACTTCACACTGGGAATTTCACCCAAAGAAACACAGCAGAAATAGGAGATAAATAATGGCAAGTAATTTATATTCAAAAGATCAGAATGAATTTACTTCCTGTGATCAATATTGCTTGATCAATTATAGCATATTCATATAAGAAGACATTTTATCTGATAGTGAACATAAAAGTAAACATATTTTGGTGGCAGGAAAAGAACATACCCTTACACAACATAGACCATTTTTTTATTTGTAGCTTGGTAGAAAACTGGGTGGATCTGTGAAAATATGGGTTAATCCATATTCTTCCAATTTTTCTTTTTTATATATTTTTATTTGTTCTTATTAGCTATTCCTGACCAACATTTGCTTAATAAAACATTACACACCTGCACCCACACACACGCATGAAATTGTTCTTGGCTGTTCTGTCTTTATAGATCTAGGAAGGTGTTGAGCAGAGAGACCAACTCAACAACAAATTGGCAAGTTGGGTTCCTCAGTCCCCACTAGCCATATTTGAAGTCCCCAATAGCATCAGTGGCTGGTGGCCGCCATATTGAAAAAGTGAAGAGATACAATACATCCATCATGATAAAATATTCTACTGGATGAACTCTAATATTCACAAAGGTATCATCCTCTTGGACATCCCTTCTTATCTGTCTTTTCCTAACTTTGACATTTATGAATCTTTGTACTTTTCTTAAAATTGGGTTTCCTTCCAAAATGTTATGTAAACACAGTGCTGGTTAGTTTATTTTTAACAGTTTTATTAAGATTGGATTTATGCTTTGTACAATGAAAGTATTTAAGTAGATGAGCCAAAGGATTTTCTTTAGTATACACTGAAAGCTATGCATCCATCCTCATGAGCCATTTTACAATATTTTCATTTCCTCAGAAAGAAACTCACCTGTCTCAAGCCATCATCTCCCAGCTACCATCTATCTTCCTGTTCTAGACAGTCCCTATTCCACTTCCTGCCCTCATGGATTTGCCTGTCTGGATATTTCAGGAAAAAAAAAAAAGAATAAGACAATTCTGAATCTGGCTTCTTTGTCTTACTAAGATAGGTTGCGTTGCATCCATGTGGAGGTACATCCGTGTATACTTTGTTTATTTTTCACCACCAAGTAATATTCCACTTTAATGGCTAGATCCCATTTTATTCATTGGTACTCATTAGATCTATGTGTTTAAAACTCTACAATATTGGCTTTATCAACTCAACCTTAGGAAAATGGAATTTGGGGGAGACTAGTGAACATTCGACATTGATAGTCGCGGACGTACAATATTTCCCTAAGTGACTCGACCCGATTGACAACATTACTCAAACTTTCTCCTATCGTTTCTGATACCTGTTATATTCACAGTCCCCACTCACCACAAATCGCTCTCTCCATCACTCCTCTTTGCATTCCAGAAGTTCCATTTTTTTATGAAAAATTACATTTTTTATGAAACTAGAACTATTTTGTCATCTTCCAAAAATGTCATTTTCAAAACTTTCCCACATCATATTTTTTCTCTTTTTTTTTTGGTGGGATGGGGATAGGTACCAGGGATTGAACTCAGGGGCACTCGACCACTGAGCCACATCCCCAGCCCTATTTTGTGTTTTATGTAGAGACAGGGTCTCACTGAGTTGCTTAGCGCCTCGCTGTTGCTGAGGCTGGCTTTGAACTCGCGATCCTACTGCTTCAGCCTCCCAGAGTGCCGGGACGACAGGCGTGCACCACTATGCCTGGCAAAAAAAAAAAAAAGCATTTATTTTTTAAATTGAACAATGCGAAGCAGCCTCCTGGGAAACAAAGGACTGTAGTACAATCAACCCAAAAGCATAACTGAAAACCAGGCATGCTTGTATTGAATTGGATGCTGGTGGAGGCCACGGAGACTTGAAGAAGTTGTATTTGTAGGGAGAGGGCGGTAACACGGAAACCGTCCTCTTTCGACTCAAATTCGCTATAAAACTCAAACAGTTTTAACAATCTAAGATGATTAATTGAAGAAGATTGCACACCTGTAATTCTATCAGGAGAATCGCGAGTTCAAAGCCAGCCTCAGCAATGGCGAGGCCCTAAGCAGCTCAGTGAGACCCTGTCTCTACATAAAACACAAAATAGGGCTGGGGAGGTGGCTCAGTGGTCGAGTGCCCCTGAGTTCAATCCCTGGTGCCAGAAAAAAAAATTAAATTTTAGAAATAATTAGTGAATTCATTAACTGAAAGGCCAGGCATGTTTTAAATAAGTTTGGAGGGTAATTTCACGTGCTGCCACTGTTATTCAGAGGATCTGTAGGACCTCTTTCGGTCTCTCTGTGTCTGGCTCTGTCGGATGTACATACCCCTAGAAGCACGTTTCTGAAACAACAAAAAAAATACTGTCTCCTATTTTCTTTGCATCCAAACCGTTCAGTGTTCAATGAGTTTCAGAAATGGAAGCATTTTGCCCCGGGAGGAAACAGAGAAGAGGAACTCATTTCCCTAAGCATGCACAAGTTAATGCCAAACTGATTAAAGAATGGAACTCACAGCCGGGGGAATGACAGGTCCTGTGGGACCAGGGCATTTGGGATCATCCCAGGATTAAACATCTGATGATTCGAAACGCTTCAAGGCCACTGAGACCACGACGACGACTTTCTTTGCACGTCTAATACCAACGTTTCCCAGTGCATCCTTTCATGCTCTGGTTCTTGGGGAAGCTGGTTGACTCTGCTGTACACTGAGCAACATGAAAATGTGGAGCAAATTTATTCAGATCTGGAATGTATGTGTTTTTTTCTTTAAATCGAAACCTACTTGTCATCAAAATGAAACACTTGAAATCACTCTGAATTGCATCCCAGAACAATTTTTAGGAAAAATGATGTTTACCGGTAATGACACCTAGAGTAAGTCCCAAGATTTTTTTTTTTGTTGTTCCCTTATGGGTATCTCAGCGCCTGATGAACCACTGATATTGTGGACTGTCCATCATGTGGCTGGAAAACCGACGCCAGACCCCCACACAGTGCATCTCCCTGACTTCCTCCCTGTGTCCTTCCTCACAGCCTCTGTTTCTGCTAAACCAGGCTGAGACCCCACAATGACAGATGTCAATTAGAGACTAGATGTTGGCAAGGACATCAGAGCCCGTCCCTCCTCTGAGCTGTATCCAGTTGTGGCATGTTGACCCAGCTCTCCAGGGAAACTCCAAGGAGCAGCACAAGTTCAATGAGAACGGGGACCATCTCCAGAGGGCGTGGCTTACCTATCCAAGGACCCTCCAAGCACAGTGGAAACGTGCTTGAGAAACTCAGCAATAAGTCACTATCACCTCCTCGTTTCCTACCCAATCGCTTCAGCCGAAGTCTCATGACATCTGCTTCTTGCTTGGCTTTGCACTTTCTCCTCTACATCCTGTTCCTTCTCACTCAACAATGACCACGAGCTGCTCCGAGAAGGGTTCTTGACCTCAGAGTGCACACCAGGTGGGAAGAGAAATGTTTGGAGACATGCTAAAATCACACCTCATCAGGCAAATTAAAACTACAATGAGGTTTCATCTCACGCCAGTCAGGATGGCCGTTATCAAGAATACAGACAACAATAAGTGCTGGCGAGGATGTGGGGGGAAACGGTTCGCTCCTGCACTGCTGCTAAAGCTGCAAATTGGTGCAACCACTCTAAAAAGCAGGATGGAGATTCCTCAGAAAACTTGAGATGGAACCACCCTTTGACCCAGCTATCCTACTCCTTGGTCTATACTCAAAGGACTTCAAATCAGCACACTACAGTGATGCAGCCACTTCAATGTTCATAGCAGCTCAGTTCACAATAACTAAGCTATAGAAAAAACCTAGGTGACTTCCAACACATGAATGGATAAAGAAATATGTACAGAATGGAATATTACTCAGCCATGAAGAAAAATGAAATCATGGCATTTGTAGGTAAATGGATAGAACAGGAGACTATTATACTAAGTGAAATAAGCCAATCACATGGAAAAAAAAAAAAAAGCCAAGTGTTCTCTCTGTGATGTGTGGATGCTAACTCACAACAAGGGTGGGGAAAGGGAAGAAGTGAAATATCTTGGATTAGACAAAGGAGCATGAAGGGAAGGGAGGGGGATGGGAATGGAAAAGCGTGGAATGAATTAGACAGAACTTTCCTTTGCTCATAAATGAATACATTACTAGTGAAACTCCACGTCATGTACCGCCATAAGAATGGGAATTTGTACACCATGCATGTATAATATATTAATATGCACTGCACTGTCATATACATCTACAAATAAAAAAATAAAAAAACAAACCTTATTAGTATCGAGGTAGAGAATGACACCTGGAAGTGGTTGTGTGCACCAGGTAGAATTAGCTGGTCACAGAGTGGAAGCAAAATCTTCTGAGCTAGGAGAATGAAGATACATGGGGATATAGACTACAAGGTGGGTCTGGGCTGAAGAGAAAACGCTGGAGCCCATGGCTATAACTGGCCGGCTGTGAAAGAGGTAGAGAGATACGGTAACAAGTATGCTGTGCCATTACCTTGAGTGCATAGCATCTATCTCCCATGCTTTGTCCGCCATTTTGTTTTTAGTAAAACAACACAAAAATCAAAATCCAGACTAAAAAACCAAACATGTCATCGTGGATAAACTTCCATGGTGACTCTTTCTCCCCCACCCTCCACCACATCCACATATTTTGCTCTATTTATTTTTTGGTACTGGGGATTGAACTCAGGGGCACTCAACCACTGAGCCACATCCCCAGCCCTATTTTGTGTTTTATGTAGAGACAGGGTCTCACTGAGTTGCTTAGCGCCTCGCCATTGCTGAGGCTGGCTTTGAACTCCCGATCCTCCTGTCTCAGCCTCCCAAAGTGCTGGGATAACAGGCATGCGCCACTGCGCCCGGCTTTTTTCATCTGTATTACGAGCTATTTCTTTCTAATTTACTCCAATCTTTTCTCCACAGCACACATTTTTTTCCCACTTCTGGGTTCTGTCTCTGTCCATAGATCCGTGCACAAGCAGACACATTGGCCTCAGACAGGGTCCATGGTCCTTATGGAGTCCGCATGCTCAGCCATGAGGAGACAGCCCCGTCTACGTATCTTGACATAAATTGCTTTTGTTTTCCATTTGAAAATGAATACAGTCCTTCCGGTTCCCAGAAATGAACACCACTGACATTTGGTGACTGTTGATACAAATATTCCTCAAGCGACAATGTGGTTCTGATGAATGCATTATAACTTGAGGATTTCATAAAGCGAAATG
Organism: Geosciurus inauris; assembly: GCA_004024805.1. Classification (NCBI taxonomy): domain Eukaryota; kingdom Metazoa; phylum Chordata; class Mammalia; order Rodentia; family Sciuridae; genus Geosciurus; species Geosciurus inauris. The sequence continues at coordinate 75,576 of PVHX01007460.1, read as the reverse complement.
CAGAGATGCGAAAATGCAGAAAGGCATCTAATCTCCTCGACTTCCCGAGTGTCAGAGCTCAGTGTGGCCTACCTGAAACATTCTCAGAACACCTGCCTTAGCACACACTTTGGACGATGTCCTCAAACACAGCCAACTTTAGAACAGAGTCTTAGGATCTCCCCCAGGACCGGTGGCTGCCTGGGACTTGAGTCTGGCTGAAGGATCACAGCCCTGGGAAAACAACACATCTCAATGCTGGTGTGTACTGGGCGCAAATCACCTTGGCATTATCTTCAACTTGGGAAAATCATTAAATCAGCCCATCACGCATCTAGGTATGACTGCAGAATGCAGACTCAACGTCCCGTATGAGATGTGTTATATGAAAACGTGGAAAAAAAAATTAGGGTCAGGCCATATGTACGGTTTTGCATTCTGCTTAAACAGTAATGTTCTGTTTTCAAAAATCTCCACTATACTGTACATTTCAATCTGAATTTCTTGGTGAGAATATCACCACAAAACGCACTGGACTAATCTTATATTGTTGAACATTTCGACTCGTTTCTGATTTTCATTATTAATAACAAAATCGTAATCAACATCCACCTAACTCAATCGTCTGGAAATCTGATTATATCCTTGGCGTGAATTCCCAATGGATAGTTTTTTAAATTGTACTGTTTTTTTTTAAATTTTTTTTATTCCTGATTCAATGCCAGACCCAAGTACAGCTCATCCCTAATGGGTTCGTGCTATCTCAGCAGTTGTAGATACGCCTGAGGAATTTGGAGAATTTGTTCTCTTGGGTTAGAATGGGTTTCTTTAGTTCCATAATGCAAACTTCCTATTCATTCGATTTGCCAAACAAATGCAACGTATTATTTCTGTATCATTTCAGCACTGGTCACCAGTAGACCAGAGTCCTGTTTCAGTGATCCGGTAGACAACGTAGAAAGCGTTAGAAGTCTCCCCCTGGGGAACACACACATCCGTATTGTCATCCATAATAATCAACAGGCGTCTTAATTGCTTAATTTTCTAGCAGAAAACATTGCGGCTTACATGACTATTAAGTCAGTCCAATCGATCTTAATTATGTATTCTAGACTAATCATGTCATTTGTTAAGGACTTAAATTAAGGGGGGGAGGAGAACGTGCTGGGAAGGTGACATTGTCTTCTCACATGGCACAAGAACACTTTGCCAGCAACCAGGTAACACCCACCAGCCTTTACCAAGCACAGTGCTCATTTGGAGTCTATTTAGCCCCAAGGAATATTATTAATATTTATGAACAATACAAATGAAGAATCGTGTTTGGTAGAATCAGCTGTCTAAAGAAGAGATGGGAAAATGAGTTCGATCTAAAATGACGGTGACTTGGGGCAGAGTCCTCAGGTCACGGGGAACATGCCTTCAAAGGAGATTCCAGGATGTCAGCTATTTACTGCTTCATTTCCGTTTCCTGGCTCCAGAGGTGAGCAATTTACTCCAGCCTCTCCTCCCTGCCATTGCTACCCATCCATCCTCAACAGAGGCCCAGAGCCATGGACCTGATCAATCATGAACCCAAACCTTCAAGACCTCTGCTCTTTATCCGTTAATTACCTTAAGTCTTTTGTTATAGTAATGGCAAACTGACTGACACAGGTACTGAATACCGTTGGTGCTCACCCCTCAAATAGAAAGATACTGTGGGCCTGGAGTGGAAAACTAGCTTAACAGACCAAGTTGTGATGGAAATATGGGATCCTGGCAGAGGCCATGCACTCAAGACTGCAAACTCTAAGAAGGCAATGGTTGTTCGAGCTCTTGACTCATTCATGCTCATGGAGAGCTTCTCACAATCTCAGGCGCCCAGTTGGCCCTACAGGTTATTTCTTGCATAAATGTTTGAGCCTCTTCAAAATCATTCTCACCCACGGGGGCAGAAAACAAGACTCTACAAATTTCCTCTAAAGCGAATGCAGATGCCCTTACCTATCCTCAGGTTGCTCACCTTCAAATTCAACCCACCTCAGATGGTACACCCTGCAATTAGGTTCAGAGTAGAATACGTGTGGACTTTTGTATCCTGGTCATTACTTAATACATTTGCATTGTATTAAATATTCTAGGTTGTTAAAGTTTGGATGTGGATGTAACCTAATAGTGGATTAATCCACTTGAATGGACTAATTGGGTGGTGACTGCAGGCAGGTGGGGTGTGGCTGGAGGACGGGGTCACTGGGCTGTGCCTTTGGGGACTCTATCCTGTCCCTGGTGAGCAGAGCTTTCTCTGCTTCCTGGTGCCACGTCCTGAGCTGCTCTCCTCCTCCAGGCCCTTCCGCCATTTTGTTCTGCCTCACCTTGAGCCAGAGCCATGGCTCAGGTTCAGCCATGGACTGAACCTCTGAAACCAGGAGCCCCAAATAAACATTTCCTCCTTTAAAATTGTTATGGTCAGGTCTTTAAATCACAGCAGTGAGAAAGCTTACTAAAGCATAAGTCCTTTAGACATGATTTAAAATACGTGGAAGAATGTGTGTAAGTTCCATCCAAATACTATGTATTTTCCACAACAGAGTTAAGCATCGTTGGACTTTGGTGCCTATGAGATTCTGGGAACCAGTCTCCCACAGAGGACAAAGGATGACTATCATTTAAACCCTGAACATCCAAGATTCCTGGTTAATATGATAAAGCATGTTTTGCTTCAATCTTTTGCAAACAATAAATGGAAGAGAATTTTACCTTCTGCGATGGTCACTGCAGATCACTGACTGAGTGGATTCCTGGCTAACTGTGAAGCCTGCCTAAACCCAGGGAGATAGTGACAAGTTTTCTCCATCACACCAAAAATAGTGTCAAGATCTGAAAGGCCTACCCAGTAATTAAATAGAAATGTAAATGGATGTACGCAAATACTTCCTCTTGACTAAGCCTGCCTATCAAGACTGAATTGCTAGATCCCAAACCATATTTTGAATGTTGAAAACTGTCCCTATGCTTCCTTCCACCTCGCCCAGGAGACAGATGCTTTGGGATGACTCAGGAAACAATTGTATTCATGAGAATAAAAACGAGAAAACCACTTAATTTTCTTAACCTGACACTTGCCTTATTTTTTGATATGATTTTGGTTCCTCACTTTACAAACTGCCCGAGGTAAAGTAAGATAAATAAAACTAGGGAGGTGAAATCTCCTTCGACTTCAGTCTGTATGCATGGACCAGGGTCTATTCTAAAGTAAGTAAAAACCAGAAAGGAAGGCAGGCATGGTGGGGTACACCTGTCACCCCAGCAACTCAAGAAGTTGAGGCAGGAGGATGGCAAGTTCAATATCACCTCAGCAACATAGGGAGGCCCTAAGCAATTTAGCAAGACACTATCATTAAAATAAATAAATAAGTAAATCAAAAGGACTGGCAATGTGGCTTTCTCTCCAGGGTGGTGCTACAGCCATGTGGTGGGACCTTTAAGAGGCGGGGCCTGGTGGGAGATCTTTAGGTGGTTGAGACCTTGGTCCTGGGTGCTCCTATGGGCATATGTAGAACTTTTTTTTTTTGGCACTGGGGATTGAACTCAGGGGCCCTCGACCCCTGAACCACCTCCCCAGCCCTATTTTGTGTTTTATGTAGAGACAGAGTCTCACTGAGTTGCTTAGGGCCTCGCCGTTACTGAGGCTGGCTTTGAACTCACGATCCTCCTGTCTCAGCCTCCCGAGCTCCTGGGATGACAGGCTGCACCACCGTGCCTGGCCTAGAAGATACTTTTAAAGTATTCCTAATGAAATGAAAAAATATAAAGCCATTTCAAATCACGACGACGGGAGTAGTGAAAGAGGAAGAGGGTACAAGCTGACGATATTGGTTATACCTGAACATGAAACTAGAAAGAAAATTCAAAGACATGATAGAAGAGAAATTTCTGGAAATTCAACCAACTGGTCTCTGACGATCAAAGACTGCTTCTCAGAGAAGCTGGCACGCGACGCATCTCTCAACAAATTGTACCTTACAGGTTGGTGTTCCCAGATGTTGAAGTCGGAATCACAGGGAATTCAGCAACGACAGAGAGAAATGAGGCTGGTCACAGATGCTCAATGTCAGAACAAAATGGAATCATGGCCATGTAGGTTAAGGCAATGTGTCCTTGAAATGTTTCCTTGACCTTCAGACTTCCAATGGCCCCCGGGGTTCCATCTGGAAGAAAGCCATCCCAAAAGAGGATGAGAAAAGAACTCTGAAATCAGGAAAACTAGGTCAACCACATATACTATGACCTGCATCCACTCCAACGTCGTCCTAAGATTAAAAACAAAGTCACGGAAGGCATTTGGAAACAGATGGATTTTGATGGTTGTGAAATGTGCCCTTTTCCAAATGATAATGGAAGTTCCCCAAACTGGAAAGTTGGAAAGAGGGTTAATCCCAGGAAGATATTTATAGAAAGTCTAGCATCTTTCTTAGCAGAGAGTCAACTTCTATCCCTAAACTTAAAACATGCCGTTGATAACATATCCTTTCTCTACCTATTGAAGACTTTTTTTTTTTTTCATTAGAATACTTTGTAGAAGAAGCCTATTTCTGTATTGTCATACTGTCAGCTTAACTCAGTCTTTATACTACTTGGTTAATGTAAAATCACAGACCTAAAGTACGTATGACATTGCCTTATTTAAAACTGAATTCTGTGCATTCAATCTACATCTGCTCGAGTAAATGTGCCGACACGTCAGGTATTGTGTAAATGTCAGCTCTGTTTATTGTAGGTGACTTTGGGCAATTTTCTTTACACCACTCTGTGTTGCCTGAATTTATCACTTAACTAAACATATTTTTTAATATAAAAGCAAGGACAGAATGCATTGGTGAAGAGCAAAGATCACGAATAACTGAATACTACATCCCTCCACAGCTTCAAAATTTGAGTGTGGTGTTAATGAGCTTTTCATTGCTGTAACAAAATACCTTGGAAAAACAAAGGCTCAAGCTCTGAGATTTCAGTTCACGGTCAGCTGACTGTATTGCGGTGGGCCTGAGGCAAGCAGATTATCAAGGTGGAAGGGTGATATAATTTGAATTCCATGAATAAATAAATGTTCTCTGAATTGTCCTGGTTCCTAAGATCCCAGCACCATATGTCCATCCAAGGGTTTTTTAAAAAAATCACTAAGTTAGAATCTGTTTACTGTAGTGAGTAAATGTCTTTTGCTTTTTCCCATGATTTCTGACTTGCTCCTCCAAGTCTCTCTGTGGGATCCATGTCACCGTTTTGACAACGCCAGTCTTTATTAAGTCAGAGGTAAAGCAGGTAGTCTTAATTGACTTTATTTTGTATGGAGCACTGAGGTCTAATAGCAGAAACAGCTTTTGACACCATCTGGCTAATGGAAGGTGGATTTTCACCTTTGAGGCCATTCTGTTCCAAGATCTAATTAAATAAGGACAAATCTCTGGATCTGCAGAGTGTGGATCCTCTCCCATAACTACTCCATCAGTATACCTGGGGACAAAACCCAGACCTTCCCACCAGCTTCGTCTGTGAAGGTTCCATGGTTCTCTATGCCCATAGTAACTTCCGATCTCTGGACAGGGATTGTATTGGTCAGCTTTCCAGTACTGTAACAGACACCTCAGATAAACACCTTAAAAAGACAGAAGGTTGACTTTGGCTTAGCAAGGACGATTCATTCAAAAGCAAGAAGACTAAAATAGAAACCAGCTTTCCTACCAGTTTCCATCTTTATAGACTATACTTTTGTGTGTTTATTTTTCATTCAAAAATTCTTTTCTTTTAACAATACACTATCAGATGTATCTGTGGGTAGAGTGTGACAATTTGATACCTGTATATGGTGTGTCCCGATCAAATCAAGGTAATGGACATTTCCATCTTCTCATACATGTATCACTGCTTTGTGTTGGGAAATGACCTACCAGATGTGCAGAAAACACATAGACTTCTCTTAAAGGCTAAATTTGGTTACACACTTAAAATACTTCACAAATTACTTGACGTATGTATTATTATTATTTTTTTCATTTTTCTCTATTATTATTATTCATTTTCCTTCCTATCCTTTATTCCCCATCCGTACCCTTTGATAAAAAGCAAACATTCTATATCTTTGGTGAGTGGTTAATTCTCTTTTTCCCTTTAATTCGTTGGCCTTTATTATTTCCTTGATAGGGAAATACGGACCTGAAATGTGTGTATATTCATAAGCATTCAGTTCACCTACATGGGTGTTCATTAAGATAAAATGAATGGTGTATAAATTAATTAAATTCAATCCCAAGTTGTATATTTTCATTTGACATGGGCTTTTTAAGGGGCTGTGATTGATACATCATTAAAAGAATTAGGTTTGAGGTTAAATTAGTTATTGAACCACCTCCAGGCAATGATTTCTGTGGTGCATGAAACCGGACGCAGCCACCAACCGCTCTGCGTAAATCAGGGCACCACGCCGGGCCTGTTTAAGGTCCAGCCTGTGAAGAATAGCAACCGCGAAAAATGATTAAAGAATTTGGGGGATGAAGGGTTCTTGATTCAAGAAAATTGCACGTCAGTTATTTTCTATCACAAGGGGACTAGGCCCCAATGTACGCACATGTAAGAAATAAAGTCGTGTACATTTTTGCAATTTGAGCACCTGGATCTTGGTGTTATGTAGCTATCTAGTTTTAATTATGAGGATGTGGGCTTCAAGAACACCCTACTAGCTGGGTGTGGTGGCTCACGCCTGTCATCCCAGCACTGTGGGAGGCTGAGACAGGAGGATCGCGAGTTCAAAGCCAGCCTCAGCAATGGCGAGGCCCTAAGCAACTCAGTGAGACCCTGTCTCTACATAAAACACAAAATAGGGCTGGGGAGGTGGCTCAGTGGTTGAGTGCCCCTGAGTTCAATCCCTGGTACCAAAAAAACAAAATGAAACAAAACAAAAAGAACACCCCACTTATAAAAAATTTATTATAATGAAATACTATGCACCATTTTTAAGATGTGGATCTTGAAGTCTAATTTAACTCCAAGGAAGAAGTGATTGCAACTTGAATTGAATGACTTATTTATAAATATACCTTCACCAAAATTTGAGAATGGTTCGGCTAACAAGAGTCACCACCTGATGAATAAACACCAAGCCATCAAACAGCTCTATCCCTCTCTCCCTTGGGTATCTGTGATGGGTCACCAAACCTCCAAGAGATTCATCAGACAGGCCATTTATCTATTCAGATAAATGCAATCTCGCATATGCATGTGCACAAGGACTCTCAGGTGCAGGCCAGAGTAAAGCAGATCATGATTTTTGCATGTCTCCTAACCTCTGAGCATTATTATAGTTAATGGAATATAGTGCCAAGCAACCAGACAGGGCCTCTGTTCCTGTGGATCTCATACAGATGCATGGCCTTTACTGAGAACGACCCCTCCTGAGGAATGCATCATGAGGCCATCAGTGTGGTACAAAACATCATAAACCACCCTTGCACAACTAGGAATGCTGTGACATCACCAGGTGATGTAAATGTGAGGGACCCTTTTGTATACCTGACCCATCGTTGAACAGAATGTCCACATGCTGTCCATGGATATTCTCTGGAGGATGTGTCTACCAATACATGGAACAATAAATAAGTGACAGAGACTATCTTAGGTGTGGCAAGTATTGGTAAAGACACCTTATGTGAGCATATAAATGGAGAGGGGTGTTAGACCAAAAGCTCATGGAAGATGGAACCTGGAATCCAGTGAAAAGCAAATGTCACAGGAGGACCTGAGAGTCATGATCTCTCAGGGGACAGTGGTATCAGAAGCTAGGCATTTATTGCTTTAGGAAATGGGAAAAGCAAGTAGGTATCAGTGGATCACAAAGGATAAGGGAGACTCACCCTCAAGGTGAAAGAGGAGAAGGAAGTCAGTCATGGAGTCCTCACACACCCCAATATGGAACTGGTTACTGTGTCCTCTGTGCTACAGGAAGCCCCACTAAGCAGGGGAAGGATAACAGATTTATGCACATCACTTCCCAAGCTGCTTAGACAGAGTCCTCCTACGATCACCTGCTAGTCCTCCTAGGACTCCCTGTAAGACCTACTGGTGACTTGGATAAACATGGGAGCAACTGGCCATGACAGCAGACTTGAAGTGGTTTGTGGAATTGATGCTCATCCCATGGGTGGCTTTGGGGTATTTTTCTTGAGTCCACCACTAGAAGAATGTGCTACTCACCAAGTGGAAAACACTGAGAAGACACCTCACTTGGTTGCAGGAAAAACACAAGTTCTAACCAACCCACGTTATTTCCAGTGTGCCAATTAGTCATCCAGACGAAGATGCCAGGACATATTTCGGAGGAATGTCTACTTTTAAGAACACGAAATTTGATAACAAGATCAAAAAAAATCAAGAGACAAGACTGTAGGAAGGTCAAATAAGATGTAGACAGGCTCCACTGCATCCTCCAGTGCTCTGGGGCTGAGGTGAGGCAGAACATCATGGTGGAAGGGCAAGGCAGAACCAAGATAATCACTCCATTGCAGAAGGGAGGAGAGTGGGAGGAAAGGGCTGAGGATAAATCACAAGATAGAGTCTCTAGGGCACACCCAACAGGACACACTGCCACCAACCAAGTCCCACTTCTTACAGTTTCCACCCTCTCCCAGTAGTTCATGGAGCTATGGATACCTCAATGGGTCAATCCATACATGAGGTCAAAGCCTTCGTGATTGAATCACTTCCCCAAGAGCCCCAACTCTGAACATTGCTGCACTGGGAACCAAGCCTCCAACACCTGAACCTTTGTGGGATATTTGAGATCCAAACCACAGTTATAGTTCCTCAGAAAATATAGAATGGAACCTCCATTTGACCCAGTTATCTCACTCTTCGGTTTATACCCAAAGGACTTAAAATCAGCAGATTACAGTAATGCAACCACATCAGTGCTTATAGCAGCTCAACTCACAATAGCTAAACTATGGAGCCAACCTAGGTGCTCTTCAGCAGATGAATGGATAAAGAACATGTGGTACATACACACAATGGAATATTACTCAGCCTTAAAGAAGAATGAAAGAATGACGTTTGCAGGTGAATGAATGGAGCTGGAGACTATTACGCTAAATGAAATAAGCCAGTCCCCAAAACCCAAAGGCTGAATGTTTTCTTTGATATGAAGATGCTAATTTACAATAAAGGGATGTGCTAGGGAAGAATAGAGTTACTTTAGATTAGGTAGAGGAGGGTGAAGAGAGGGGAGAGGAGGGGGTATGGAGATAGGAAGAAAGGACAGTAGAATGAAATAGACATTATTACCTTATCTATATATATGACTACATAACCAATGGGATTCTACAACATGTACAATCAGAAAAATGACAAATTTACCCCATCTATGTAGGATATATCAAAGTTCACAAATGCATTCTACTGTCATGTATAACTAATTAGAACAAATAAAAAAATTAAAATAAAAAAAAGAGTTAATGAGCTTGGAGACAGAAGGTTGGGGAGGCAGCTCAGCTTTCTGTGCTCAACAGAACTACCAAGATGTTAGATCCAAGAAAGACAAGGTCCCTAAAGTTAAACCCTCTGAGACAGGACAATAGTCTTCATTGCTTTGAACACAATATTAGGAACTCTCTTATATGATTGGAGGAAGATGCTGGTTGCTAAGGAGCTAGCACTGGAAGAGAATATCCACTGCAATAGCTAGTTACCTTTTCTTAATTAACATAGCAAAAATCACACCCTGAATGGAGACTTTGGCGGATAAGGAAACATCCTTTGTATGAAGAGACAAGACAAAGAAGAACACAGGTACAAAGTGTCTGGGTTCTGTCTCTCTTGGGTATTATAAACTTCTTCTGATAGGTAGCACAGGAATTCCCAGGGTTGGTAGCAATGTTGCCTGTCTTGGCGTGACTCAAACTAAAAAAAAACCAGTCACATATGGTAAATTATCTTTTGTATCAATTGTTTCTGATCTTCATATCAGGCATGAGCCCCAGGAAAGCCAGAAGTTTGCATCAGATGAGGGAGGCTACCTTTAACAAAGGACTTTGGATTGCTCAGTTTTTATAAAAATAGTTTTCTTGGTGCCTTATAGTTTTACATCCTCGTGGGATGCATTGTGATGTATTCATATACACACAGCAGAATCTATCTTATTTCAATCTCCAGTACCTCCTCTTTCCATCTCCTCCTCCTTCTCCCTAATCCCCTTCTTGTAACTCCATTAGTCTCCCTTTATTTTCAAGAGATCTTTCCCTCTTCCTCTTTTCTCTCTTTAGCTTCCATATGTGAGGCAAAACATATAACCCTTGACCTACTCAGTGGGGCTTATTTCACTTAACATGATGTCTCCAGTTCCATGCAATTTCCTGCAAAAGACTCCATTTTATTTTTCTTTTTGGCTTCATAGAACTCCAATGTGTATATGTACCACCTTTTCTGTATTCATTCATTCACAAATGGATGAATGGACATCTAAGCTGGTTCCATAGTTTGGCTCTTATGAATCACACTGCTATAAAAATGATAATTCCTGCATTGTTATAGTATGACAATTTTAATCCTTTAGGATGAATAATAAGGAGTGGTCTAGCTGAGTCCTCTGGTGTTCCCACGCCTAGTCTTTTGAGGAACCTCCATATTGATTTCCATACTGGCTGTTGTAATATGCAATCCCAGCAACAGTGTAAGAGTCTCTTCTTCTGCACATCTTCTCCGGCATTTATTATTATTTGTATCCCTGGATTGCTCAGTCTTGGAGGATGCATGAAGAATGTTTACCATTGGTAGGCACCGGTTGCCTTCACTCAAAAGAAGGTCAAGTGGCAGAGTCCTCAGTCAGGATGAATCCGTAATGTGAGCTCTGTAGAAACTCATGGAACCCCAAGACAAACGCAAGCTATGGGCAGGTAGGAAAGATTCCATGCTGAGAAGGATTTTAGCTTTGTGTTTTTACTTCTGAGACGCCATGTTTCCATGCACTTGGTCAACTATGAAAGGTTGACGCCCACACACACATCCATCACATCTCTGTCCAGTTGGGACAGTCATGCCCCAATCTGCCTCATCTCTCCTTCCCTGAACTCTACTCATTCAGTCCTGCTGGACTCTAGTTTCTAATGCTTTATACTCTCCTTCTTTTCAGGATTGGAACATAATGCTTCCTTCACAGATGGTCTTTCTTCTGAACCATAGATCTCCTCTTCCTCCCTGTACATGTTCATGCTATAACAATGCCTTAGATATTCCTTTCCTCCTGCCATATTGGTTTGGTTCTCTCTCTCTCTTTCTCTCTCTCTCTCTTTCTGCAGAAAACTTTCTGTACTCACAATGATTGTACCATAACCCTGGTTCACCAAGGCAGCTAAATTGCATTTCTGCTGACCTGGAGACCCCTCAGAGCTTGGCTCTCCATGTGCATGTAATGAATAATTGACTATATACTATTTACTTCCTTTAAAAACCACCAATTTTTTCCCCTAAATAAAATTATACTCTATTTTTTCTCTCCCTCTTTCCCTTATTCCTTCCCTTTATATGTCCTTCCTTCTCTCCTTCCTCCCTCCTCATTTTCCTCCTTTCTCCCTTTTCTATCTCTCTTTCTTCATGTGCTTGGATGACTCGTTAAAAAAAAAAAAGAAAAAAAAATTGAATCTAAGCTGTTCATTGTTTCCACTTAATTACAGTATTTTGAACAACTGAAGACTGAATAAAGCTCCAAAGAATGGAAAAACAATTAGCAAATTCATTAACTGTTTGCTTATGCTTTTCGTCTGAAAGATAATTAGTTGTCTTAGATGAAGACTTCAGCTTGGATTAATGCCCTCCGCATGGCAAGAAGCCTGGATCTCACAAGTATTCAGCAAAATATATCAGAGTGGCCGGCCTAGCGAATGGGTATTATGGTTTGGATCTCAAAATGCACCCCTTGCCCCAGGAAATTCATGTTTTAAAAGCATAACCCCCAATGCAGAAAGGTTCCAAGATAAAGATTTTAGTCAGTGAGGTGACTCATAACGTCTTCAGTGGATTGATCCACTTGATGCATTAATATTTTAATGTAATAATAGGTGGTAATTATAGGCAGGTATGATGTGGTTAAAGGACACAGGTCATAAGGAGCATGCTCTTGGGGACTCTATCCTGTCCCTGGTGAGCAGAGCTCTCTCTGTTCCTGGAGCCACGTCCTGGGCTGCTCTCCTCCTCCAGGCCCTTCCGCCATTTTGTTCTGCCTCACCTTGGGCCAGAGCCATGGCGTTGGCCAGCCATGGACTGAACCTCTGAAATCAGAAGCCAAAATCAACTTTTTCTCCTCTAAGTTGTTTCTGTCAGGTCTTTTAGTCACAGCAAACAGAGACAGCCTCACACATTGGAATAATGCATTGGCATCTTGCTGTAAACAAGTCTTTACTGACCCAGTTAAATTTGAGGGCCAGGGTAGAAAAGAAATGCGTCTCTTAAATTTGTTCATATTAAAGTATCCGATTTCATCAGCAGGTGAGAGACTTCTGTGTGATGACAGCGGAAACTGCGATGTAGACATTTTCAATTATTGATGTGGCCTGATAATATTTGAGGAACTCTTGTGATAATTACGGGTGATCCAAATTTATATTTGAGGATCCATTGGTTCAAATGATTAATTCATTAAGCAGATATTTGTCTTAGTACCTCCTGAGTGCAGGACTCTATTCTAGAAGCTGGGGAATAAGAAATGAAATGTGACAGAGTAATTAAGGTTAAAAAGCAAACACATAAACACAATAAAAGGTGAAATCTGAAGCATATAATTTAAGAGAAATTGCAAGGCTTTAAGTTTTAGGGAAAAAAAGGGAAGGTTTATCCAAAGGGACATTTCCCTCAAGCTCTGTAAGATGACATTATTTGAAAACAACAAAATTTGAGCTTTGATGTGAGCTGGGTATGGTTCACTGGATTCTTAAATAAAAAAGCTATTTCTAAAGCAGCTCCTGGAAAAGGAAGAGAGCACCCCTATCATTGACAAATGGCTCTAATAACCTTTGTCCAGGCAATATCAATTTTATCAGCTCAGCTCAGTTCCTTGGGAAACACTTGTTTTTCTGCATAAAGTCTCTTCTCTGAATTTCAATTCATACTTCTTGAGAGCTCTAAGATTTACTTTCCAATAAAATCATTTAGCAATTTCAAGTGACTGTGTCCCCGCCGACCTCTGATACAGTTCCCAGAACATGTGTCCTTAGGAGTAAGGAAGGACTTTGATATTTTGAATGATTTAAGAAATACGCCTTTGGGACCCCAAAAATGCTAAGTAGTGTCGTTCCAGGAAGCATCGAAGGCTGGTGACATTCCCATCTTTTCCTGTAAAATCTGGAATGAAAATGCCATTTTTCAAATACAAACTGGAATCATTTTGCTTCAAAAGCTGACTTTTAAAATATCTTTGGCTATACCCCCCTCCTGGCAGTGGAAAATATATTTTACAAAGAACTAGAAGAGAGTGTCAAGATTTCCAACCCAAGGAAATGATAAATATTAAAGGAGATGGAAACGCTAATAACTCGATTGAATCATTAAACATTATATACATGGATTGAATTACCACGCCATGTCACCTGGACACACACAATTATGGTGTGTCCATTTAAAAAAAAAGAATTGAAGTAAGTAAAATAAATTACCATCCAGACTGAGGAGGTACCAGTGTCCCTGATAACAATCAGGTTAATCTACATGTGACTTTAAGTAAGGGATGTTTATAAATGACTAGAAATCAGAATTGTGCAAATGGTGGTGATTTTTTTTTTTTTTTTTTGGTACCAGGGATGAACTCAGGGCACTCGACCCCTGAGCCACATCCCTAGCCCTAGTTGTGTTTTATTTAGCAACAGGGTCTCACTGAGTTGCTTAGCACCTCGCCCTTGCTGAGGCTGGCTTTGAACTCACGATCCTCCTGTCTCAGACTCCCAAAGTTCTGGAATGACAGGCGTGTGTCACCGTGCCCGGCAATGGTGGTGATTTAGGGAGACCAATTTCCAAATAAGACAGAATTATCCAAAGTCCAAATCTCCTGGAGAATAGTATATTTATACACTCAATATCCAGTGTGGAGCATCTCATAGGAAAGTGGCTTTATTATATTGTGGAAGTAAAAGAGGACTAAGGTGACCATCTTCTGATTTCTTTCTGATAGTTTTTGTGGCAAAGGACAAGAGATAGAATATAAGGTTTCATTAGATCCCAAGCTGGTGTGTACAGGAGATCCGGAGAAAGCATTAAACACTATAGTGATTATTCACTCCACTTATTTTTTATAGACTGAGTCTTCCTACTTGGGGTAGAACATGAGGAATCCTGTGATTTTCAAGGCATCTTTTTGGTGATTATCCACATCCTGTATTTATTACAATGGAGATCGCTATGGCTGCACGGCTGACCACACTGCATTTAAACGTCAACTGGTGTTTCCTGTCTCTGTTACTTATCACTCTTTCATCTCAAGATTCATAACACTAAAATTCGAGAAGGATAAATGAGTATTTGAAAGCCAAGCTGTAAAGGGAGCTGCATAGGAATACACCATGTTTGCAATAAAATGTGTTTAGCAGAGTGAGCATTTCTGTTGAAGGTCACTAAATTTGGGAGACGTTCCTTCACTGGGTTCCCAAAAATGCGTAAAAGTAATCATTCTAGGGGGACTGTCACTCCCTCATTTAATAAGAACAGCATGGTTTCCCCAAAGGAGGAAATTTTTTTTCCTGATCTCTTCGGTTTAGAAAAGTGTGTGATGCTTTCATCAGAATTAGAGTATCACTCTTGGGTTGTCTGATATCAAACACTATTTAATATATTTATGTTTCATCTTGTATTAAGTGTTGCACACAAAATAATTTACTTCATGGACTTCCTTTTACAAATAAAAATCATAAATAATAAAATGATAAAATCCTATCTCACCTAATTGACATAGAAATTTGATACACCAATATTTATTTGCTTGGCAACCACTGAGCTTTGGATATCTTAAATAGGAACCAGTAGTACTTGGTAATCATTAATAAGCTATATGATGTAAAATCCCTGGACACTCACAGCATATATGATGTTGCATTCAGAATTCTACTCAGACAAATTTCCACCTAAATGTTTGGGGACTTATCACCAAAGAACCTCCAATAGCTAATCTTCCTATTATTTAGATGGGGCGAACATGGCCGTGAAATATTCATCATCTTCTATCCAATAAGAGATGCAAATCGTTGCCTAACAGGAACCAAGAGATCGATCCTTGATTGATAGAGTTTCACTAGAGTCAAAAAATCAAATACCCTAATAAAAGGAGCTTGAAAGACAGAAAGCAAATAAAGCTATCCTGCTTTCTTTCATTATTCAAATGACCCAGGACAACTAAGGTCATTGTCTCTTTCTAAACTCTTTCATAATTGCAAATAAATAAAGACACAGACATTTTTACCATAGATATGGTGGCAATATCCATGCCATAGACTGTTAATGGCTATTTGGATGGTGCAATATTTTCGTAGGACCAAGCATAGAGAGAACAAGGGAACAGCAACTTACATACTCTCTTGGAAGGGTAATATAGGGAAATTATACCATAAGTGTGGGGTGATACATGCATGAGGAGGTAAAGAGATGAGTGTCTTAAATATGGTGCCATCAAAGTTGGTTATCAGTGAGCTTTTTGTGATATAATTACCAGGCAAATGTGGTAAATGTCAGGTGATGCAAAGAGCTAGAAAGAGAGAAACCACTGCACCGTCATGATCACTGAGTTCAGGAACCGCCATTTCCTAGATGCAATCCCATGTGGGCATACAGGGCACTCCAACCACTAAATTGCATGGTGGCTAATATTAATACTGGCTTCTGACCCCAGACTATCTGGAGTGATATCAAGTGGGATACTTTTCCCTTATTTTACTCTTTATCCAACCTTTTATGTAACTACGGACTTGATTGCAATTCATGGCAGGCACAGAACAATTCACAGTGGCTGTCCATCTTGGCTAATGAGTGAGTCAGCTTGTCATGACTGTGACAAACAACTTAGAGGAGGAAAGGTTTCTTTTGGTTCATGGTTTCAGGGGTTTTAGTCCATGGTCAGCTGGCTCCATTGTTCTGGGTCTGAAGTGACACAGAACATCATGGTGGAAGGGCTTGGTGGAGGAAAACTGCTCAGCTCATCGGGGACATGAAGACAGTGATGATGATGATGAAGAAGGAGGAGAAGAGGAAGAAGTAGGAGGAAGAGGAAGAGGAAGAAGGAGGAGGAGGAAGAGGAAGAAGGAGGAGGAGGAGAAGATGGAGGAAGAGGAGGAGGAGGAAGAGGAAGAAGGAGGAGGAAGAAGGAGGAAGAGGAGGAGAGGAAGGAGGAGGAGGAAGAGGAAGAAGTAGGAGGAGGAGCAGAAGAGGAAGAAGGAGGAGGAGAGGAAGAGGAAGAAAGAGGAGGAAAAGCAGAAGAGGAAGAAGGAGGAGGAAGATAGGAAGAGGAAGGTAAGGAGGAGAAGAGGAAGAAGAAGGAAGAGAAGGAGAGGAAGAGGAAGGTGAGGAGGAGGAGGAGGAGAGAAAAAGGAAAGAGGAGGAAGAGGAAGAGGAGGACAGAGACCAGGCACAAAGGCATGCCCCCAAGGTCCCTTCAACTAAGTTCCACCTCCTACAGTTTCCACAACTTCTAAATAATGGTATAAAATTATGAATCCATCAATGGATTGATCCACTGATGAGATCAGAGTCCCCACGTTCCAATCACCTCCCAAGAGTCCCGCTCCTGAAGATTTCTGCATTGAGGATCAAGATTTCAATACAAGAATCTTTGGAGAGCATTCCAGATCCAAACCCTAACAGCTACTATTTAAATCACCTAGAGAGCTTTAATCATTCCTACCCTCACACCAGAACTCAGACTCGGTCAAAGAGTACACTGGCGGTGGGGCAAATATATCTTTGGGGCCAATATTTTCTCCACAAAAGGTGTCCATACCGGCCTGTGTTCCTTCCATTTAAAAATAAATCAATAAATGTAAAATATATGTGAAGTTCATCAGAGAGTCACAGGAAAGTGAAATAGGGTAAGAAACATGGGAATCTTCTATGGTTTGAAAATATGCCACCAAAGTTTATGTACTGAAAATTTAATCCCCAAATTCACTTATTCATGGGATGTGGGAATGGTCCTTTGGGATGTTAGTGGGTTTAGATTATGTCTTGAGGGTGTGCTCCCATAATAACATGGGGTGCTTCCTAAGAAGAGAAAGAGAGATCTCAGAGAGTGGCTGCTCTGTCTCACCCTCTGATGTCCTCTACTTTGCTATGATGTAACCAGAAGACTCTCCTCATGTCACAGTCTAACCTGGGGAAGCTCTCAGACTTCCTAGCCTCCAGAAATGGGAGCCAAGAGAACTTATGTTCTTTAGAAATCACCTGATCATGGGGATCATTTCATTTGTATATAAAACAACACAGAGTATATTATGGCTGGAATAGAATGGGTGAAATAAATAGCTGGACATAAAACCAGAAAGGTAATAGGATTCCATGTTAAGTAGGGCCTTTTGGCCATTGTAAGAAATCAAACTTTCATCTTTAGTCAGATGGGAAACTATTCATTGTTTGGCTTAACCACTAATTCCACCTCCATTTTTGCAGACATTTATTTGTTGATTTATTTTGTGGATACTTGGCTTTATTTTTAGGCCTCTTCTCTTTATAGTGACAGAGGGGCTGCAGCTCTCTGACCATCACACCTTCATGCTACTTGTTCCGCAGAAAATAGGAAGTGCTCTTGAATAAGCATAATAAGCTAAAGTCCCAATGGTGGTTCTGATGTTACCCTTTGAGAGTCACATGTTCACTATGGATTCACAGATTTAGGCCAACTGAGGCATAGTACAGCGGCAGAGGGCAGTTCAGGTGCCCTACATGTTGATGGTCTATGTTAATAAGATGTGAGTAGTGAAATGAAAATATGGGTGACATTACAAAGGGCCATTGAGTAGCTTGTGCGCTGGCAACCTGAAAGTCTTCTACAGTCATTTTCTCAGTTTATTTTAAACACATGCCCACATAATTTATCTGCTTCCATAATTTATCAGCTTCCATAATTTTTCTGAATTATCATATGCACAAATTGCTTTTTATTTACCAATATGCATTAATTGTTGTGGTAGACAGCATCTAAAAAGTCCTCCTAGTCATTACTCTCTTGGGATATTCATGTCCTCATGGAGATCCCTTCCTTCACCATGAATTACACCAAGTAAGTTGCTTCTAATGCATAGAATATAGCAACATGATGGGATGCTACTTTCGAGATTAGGATTCCATCTTCTGCATCATCTCTCATTTGCCTCCAGTGAGAGATGCCATCCGCCATCTTTGGAGATGTCCTTCGTTGAAGACCATGTGTCACAGGGCTGCCATCTCTGGTCAATAGTCAGTGGAAACCTGAAGCTTGCTTAAGCCAATGTCAGTAAACCTGGAAGAAGATTCTTCCCTGGTTGAGTCTTCAGAGTTTTGACACTTTGGGACACTTCTTGTCCCAAACATTTTGCATCAGGGCTACTCAACTTACAAAATGCACATAGATTCACATTAATTATGTTGATCATGATATATATGACTGGATGCACCCAAAATAGCAGCCTATACTTTATAAGTGGCTCAGTTTTTTGGGTATGTGAATTATCCCTAAATAAATCTTTTAAAAGTATACATAGTGCTTTTCTTTATGTTATAGAAATATACTTGCCTCCTTAAACATTTTCAGATTTTTACTGTGAATGTATTTTGCTTTTTTCATCAGAAAGCCTGATTAAAAATGTAATAATGGTTCATTTAAAGAAAATATGTGCAGTAAACAATGCTATAGTATAAATACTGATCCATCTTCTGTTATTGGGATTTATCTCCAAGGATACACAGTTTGATATGGATTTATCATGCCTGAAAGCTAAGCAGAAAAGGAAAATCGTACTTTATTTCATTTCTATTATCCTATTAAAGCCAAAACTTTATAAATAGGTATAAGTAAATCTGATTGCCATGGTGAGCATTATATCATTTGAAGGGATACATGAAGCATTGGAAATAATTCTGAGATATACTTTTTCATAACTTTTCTTAAACCCAATCTACAATAGACATAACTCTTAAAATTGCAAAGGATGTAGATCCAGCATACTATTATTTGATTGCTTCTTATGTATTAAGGACTATGCTAAATGCTTTTCATTTTTTATCTAATGGAGTACATTTTTGACCCATGGAGATGGTGTATGTGCTAAGCTGCTCCTCAAATGGATCCTAATGGTCCACCATACTGAATAATAAGACCCTGGTAATTCTGTCCCTCTGTGTTCAGAGGGGAACTAATGATTTCCACCTAATGAATACAACACTACAAAAGTGAGCACATGTCCTTTCCATGATCAGGTGGTAGTAGTACAGGATCACCATCTTGGTTGAGGACATGTCCCTCCCATGATCAGGTTGTAGGAGTACAGGACCACCATCTTGGTTGAGGACATGTCCCTTCCATGATCAGCTGGTAGGAGTACAGGACCACCATCTTGGCTGAGGAGATGTCCCTTCCATGATCAGGTTGTAGGAGTACATGACCGCCATCTTGTTATCAGGCTCCCTCTTTTACCCTCTGGATTGGGACACATTGATAAAGAAGAGCTGCTTTTTGTGGGGGAGTGCAGCTAGCCTATAAGTGAGAGAGACCTCTGCCCACCTGTCATCAGGGACCTGGGACTCTTGGTGCACCAGCTGAAGAGAAATTGAATCCTACCACCAACATGTGAGCTTGAAAATGGATCCTTTCTCTGTTGAACTTTGGATGAGTGTTAGAGGACCTAACTGAGCTGAGCCGATCCTCCTGATGACAGTTACCATGAGATGAACATTTGAGTTCTTTTAGGCATTACCTTTTGGGATAATTTGTTATGGGATAACAAATAAGTAATACAGTATATTATGATCAGCACCATTTTGGGATAAATAAAAGAGAACTATTTTCATGTAAATAGGAAAATCTATAGAATTTGTTATTCTGGGAGGTGTTCTAGCCAGGAAGTAGATTATCTCCACAAATGTTGAGATTTTGATAAATGAGTAATTGATAGAGTATTCTTCAGTGCTTAGTTGATAGGAATCAAGTTTAGACCTGTTTATTACTCTCTTTCTGTTACTATAATGATATTTCTAAAGCTGAGTGAATTATCAAGCAAAGAGGTTTATTTAGCTCACAGAAGCCCAGAGTACAAACATCCTGGCACTAATCCTGGTGAGAGGACTCCCTGTCTGAGTTATATCATGTCAGATGGCACCATGGAGAGAGATGGAGAGAATCACAAGGCAAGACAGCAAGTGACACAAAATTTAGGGTCTGGCAAGAACTACTTTAACCCCTTCTGAGTTTTGTGGCCCCAGTAAACCAGGGGCCACGTATTAGAGTCCATCTCTTCCAGCTGCTAACATCTGCAAATCTCACCACTCTGAGGACCAGGCTTCCAGTACGTGAACTCCTTGAAGATAATCTCTCTCAATGTCCAGAGGCCTCTCTGGGAAACTCCAGTCCCAGGCCACCATTTTTCCTCAGAAAGGATAAGCCTAAAGTTTTTAGTTTCTAAGCGACACCTTTCACTATAAAATTCCAAGTGCTTTTCTCTTAGTTTGGAGGAATCTCTTAGTTTTGAGGAAATCTGTGCATCGCCTCAATTAGATTCACACTGCAAGACAAGACCAGCCTCTCTTTCTGAGTGGGGGCTTCATACAGCCTCAATGACAATAATTTCTTTGGAGTAATGACGGGTTTACATCTGAACATCTCCATGAAGCAACAACGTGAGCTGCCAATTACCACAGCTGTGCACCGCATGAGCTGGGTATTTAGGTGATCTCACGTCTTCTTGCTCATCCCAGCACAACACAGATACAGGGAAGGTATCCTGCGCAAATTTGGAGACTCCTGCCGAGCTCCTCAAAGAGTCCAACTGGACTTGAAATTTGCTGTGCATCTGAAACATTGCTGAGATGTAAATTTACTTAATCTCACTCTATAGATTTTCTTCTCGATGGGTCCAAGATGCCTGTGCATGTAAAACAGAGTATTTCATCATTCACAAAAACAAAACAAAACAAAACATGTTTACTATGTATAATTTGTCCTAAGATCTTTAGGACAAATATCTGAGAAAAGGGGGAGAGATATCATCTGCCTGTGTTTTTAAAAAGAGATGATGATATTTTGACATTTCCTGCAAACCGGGTGGTTTCATTCACACTGATATGAAAAACCAGCAGAGTGGAGTGAGATATTCTGACCTTATATTAAATGTCCTTCCCATGATGCTCCACCACCTCTGCTGTCTGTATGGGGTAATGAGATGTTGACTTGGGAAAAAGATCAGAAGTGGAATAATTCTGAGGAGCACAGGTTTTAGCAATTCCTCTCCCTGGCAATACCTATTTCAGGATACCGAGTTCTTGGTTTTGGATGTGGCTTGTCCTCCAGGGACTCCTGGATTGGACACTTGGTACCCAGAGTAGTTATTTTTAGGAGATGCTGAGTCTTTTAGGACCTTCCACCCAATGGAGTTGGTTAGGACATTGGGGAAATAAATAGCCCCAGGAAGGGATTAGGCTGGTCTCATGAGTTACGTTAGTTCTTGGGAAAGTCAGCTGTTGTAAAGTAATACCACTCCATGTCCTTGGTCCCTTCTGCATGGAGCAGATTCCCTTTCCACTTTTTTGCAATGCTGTGATGCAGACAGGGAGCTTTATCCAAGATGCTGGTGCTGTGATATTTGGATCTTCCAGCCACCAGACTTGAGAGCCAAATAAGTGTCTTTGCTTTATAAATTATCCAGCCTCAAGTATTTTGTTGTAGTAACAGAATATGAACTAAGATATTATATTGTATTCAAGATGGTCCCAGTCCTCTTTATTTAAGACCAGGAAGGTTTACTCTCCTAATTATAAGATAAAAAGAGTAGGCTATATTTGTTAATTAAAATATTTTTAAAAATTTTCTTGCGCATCTCTCCCTCCAAATCTTTTACCATGCTCACTTTTTGGTATTTTTGTCATTATTATTATTGTTTTTGTAGCGCTAAGGATTGAACCCAGGATGTCATGAAGGTCAGGCAATCACTTTACAACTGAACTCCACCCCAAGCCCAAATTTCTAAATCTCAAGTGTCATTATTTCTCCAAAAAGGAGAATGGAGCTATTGCTAATTGTCAAGAGATTCTGAGTCCTAAATCCCATTCAGAATTCTACCTCCTGTATTTTTTAATCTTCAAAGCGACTTAGTCTATGATACATGTCCTCTGCTCTGGATAAATTTAAGTGAAGCTAATAAAAATTAACTGTGTCTTAATATACATAACTTCTAAGGAAAACATAAACCACAAGCTGGTGTCATTTTCTGCACAAAGTTTCTGGTTGATATGTGATATTGACCTAGGGTAATGCAATATTTTTTTTTCCTGAAGACTTTTGCTCAAATATATAAAAATTGCTGTGGGGTATTTTCTCTATTTTTAATAACCAGAGATATAGAAATTCTTTATGCCTCTGAGAGGAAGGTAAGGTTTGTTTCATGCCAATCATGTATGTAGTGGTGACTACTTAAAAACAACAGATGAGTTCAAAGCAACATGGAAAAAAAAAGAGAAATAAACATAATACAGTTTTCTCTTCCACATAAATCATCATTGAAAGTCTCTTCTCAAAGGCAGGAAGGAGTTGCCATGGACACACAGCTATTTTTGTAATAAAGATAAAATCAAACTTCATTGCTTCGTAATGATGTTTGGAGAATGTTTTGAACATTACTGAATCATCTCCTCTTCTAAGACAGTGAGGTGATTAACTAAAGATGGTCAATTAAAGAAGAATAAGCAAATTTCAAAGGGAAGCTTTATTTGGATTAATGAAGAAGGGGAAAATCTCATTCCCTGTAAATCATACAATATTGAAAGCTTGATGGAGTCGATCTATAATTTTTCATTAAAGAAAACATACCCTAAAATCTTGCACAACTCATACTGTTGTAATCATGCACAATTTTTCTTGGATCATCTAGGTGCACTGAATGGTGTCCACAAGGGGTGTACATTTTTTGTTCCCAGGGAACCGAAATGACCTTGTTTGTTAGAAGTTGGAGAAAATAAACAAATAAGGTAAAATTTTTGGGATAGTGGCTGGCATGGATGCCCTCAATGATGTACCTATTTTTATGATTGCAGACTTATAAGATTTGACTAGTGAACAGCAATGTTGTATGAAGGATAGTTGGTTTTCCGTATCCACAGTTTCTACACTCATGCATTGATCCACAATGGATCCAAAACCATTTGGAAAAAAAATGCACCTGTATTGAATACATACACATTTTTTCTTGCCATTATTACTTATAGAATACAGTGAAATAATTTTTCACATGTTATTTTCATTGCATTATGGACTATAAGAAACCTAGATATGATTTAAACTATGAAGTGGGAGATGTGTGCATGTTATTTGTAAATGCTTCTTTGTTTCATACAAGGAAAAATCAAGATTTTGGTGGTCTCATTGGATCCTGGATGCAATCCCCATTGGATACCAAGGGATGATTGTGTATGTTTCTTAAAATGTTTGACTCCTGCCTGGAGAATCTGGGGCACACATATTGGGTGAAAATGTGTTTATTGGATGCATCCAACTAGAAAGAAAGGTAATCAAGGTCAGTTTCTCACAATCAAGTCAAATTTGGGTAATGGATTAAATCACAGAGCCCAAGTGGGAAAAGTAGCATCCATGTCCAAAACCCATGCTTGCTGAGATGCAGGGGTCTTCAACGCTCATAAGCAAGACGTGGGGAGGGGTTATCAATAAAGAAAAAAGATATTATAATGTAGGTATTTCTTCACTTCCAGGAAGAAATTCATTGTGCTGGTCAAAAGAGAGTAAAAAATAATTGGAAGCTGCCATCAGTAATTATCAAGAACACAAAGCAACAATAAATGTTGTCGAGGATGTGGGTAAATAGATACACTCATGCACTGCTGGTGGGACTGCAAACTGGTGCAACCACGATGGAAAGCAGTATAGAGATTCCTCAGAAAACTTGGAATGGAACCACCATTTGACCCAGCTAACCCACTCCTTGGTCTATACCCAGAGGACTTAAAATCAGCACACTACAGATGCAGCCACATCAATGTTTATAGCAGCTCAACTCACAGTAGCTAAACCATGGAACCAAACTAGGTGCCCTTCAACGGAAGAATGGATAAAGAAAAGGTGGTATATATGTACAATGGAATATTACTCAGCCTTAAAACAGAATGAAATTATGGCATTTGTTGGTAAATGGATGGAGCTGGAGAATATCATGCTAAGTGAAAAAAGTCAATCCCAAAAAACAAAGACTGAATGTTTTCTCTTGTATGTAGATACTAATACACAATAAGGGAATGAGGATTACTGAAAAATAGAGGTTCTTTGGATTAGATAGAGAGGTGTGAAGGGAGGGGATGAGTAGGGGTAGGAAAGATAGAATGAATCAGACATTATTACCCCATGTATATATATGGCTACATGACAGATGTAATTCTACATTATGTACAACCAGAAGAGTGAGAAATTATACACCATTTATATATAATGGATCATAGTGCATTCTATATCATGTACATCTTAATAAAATAAATTGAAAAAATAAAGAAGGGCACAATTATCACCTGTGAGGTGGGGGAAAGATAATTTGAAAAACATTCTCTCAACATTTTCATTAAAAGACACGTTGCTATGTTTTACATTGTAAGCAATTGATTTCTGTTCCTTTTTTTTCTTTCTAAATTGTGAACTTAACTAAAATTTTCCAAAAAGATGATCTACCGTAGTGACATCTGTAGGTAATATGAATAATGTTACAGGAAATCACTACTTGATATTTGATAAAGGAACATTACAATGGAAAGTACGTTGCTTCTTCAGCTCTACCAGCCAATTTTTGGAAAATACTTTGAAATATAAAATTGTAAAGTAAGATGTTTTTCCTGCATCTTTGAGAATGTTCAAAGATCAAGGCTCATAAATAGAGTCTTCAATGGAAGATCACACACAAAGAAGCAGCAAAACACCTCTTAAGGATTCTCAGCATCACACTCAAAGGCAAAAATAGTGTTGTAAATGTTGTATAATAAATGAGAAAAAAAATAAGGTCTTAGGAAAATATTTTAATTACAAGGTTAAAGTGAATAGATTCAGAAATAGCACCAGTGGATTCTATTTGCAGAAAAGTAAATATGCAAGTCAAAACCACGAAGCTGACCTTAGATTCTGTGTACTGTATTGTCCTGCATTTAAATCTTTCTGGGTATCATGTTTGCTTGTAAAATTATAAATTGTGAATCTCAGTTGTGCCTGGGATAATATGCATATGGCCTATTCGTTCTGTAGGTTTCTTTTGTTTTGGAGTGGTTTTCAGAGGAAAAGTTTATTGTTGGTGGTTTCAGCACGTCAGGATAAATTTCTCATTGCGTGGAAAAATGCCTCATTCAGATGATGGAGAAGGTGAAGTTGATCGAATTTTAGTGAGAGGACTAGATTTCATTGAAACTCAAAGGGAAAATTCCTGTTTGTATTATCTCTCTTTCCTCACAAGATTTAGGAACCACATAGGGATCAGAAGATATTGTTTTATATATTTTTGTTTTCCCTCAGGTAAACTTTATTTCTCATCTCAAAATACTAGGCTCATTATTGACAGAAATATATTTTATGTAAAATTTATGAAGCTATTTTTAAGTAAAATAAGGGTCATCTAAATACAGCCATAGCAATATTGTGAAAATGTATCTCATAACCAAGATGGCTACTCAGTGACTTAATGGGAGGGTAGGACCTAGAGCATGGATACACTGTACGAAAGGGTTAATCATGTCTAGGTGGGATGGATCAGGATGGAGTGAAATTTCTTCATACCATTCAGAATAGCAGTCAATTTAATACTTAAGAATTGTTTATATATATACTGTTCATTGAAAGTGCATATAAAGATGTTTAATATGAAGAATGTAATCTGCTTATAATTTTGTGCAAAGTTAGAAAAATTATGATTGTAATAATTTTTTTTTCTATTTGCCTCAACAAATATTTTCAGTGAATAGTGTGTACAGCTTCTGAAAATTTGTTTTTTTTCTGTTATGTTTGATAACATGT
>PVHX01007460.1:0-49267 GCA_004024805.1 Geosciurus inauris | reverse complement strand
TAAAATAAAATAAAAATAAATTAAAAAAAAAAAGAATTGTTTATTTGTGGAGTTTTCAGTTTAGAATTTTCATACCAGTTGAGCACAGGTAAATTGAACCACAAGAAGCAAATTTACAGATAAAGGGGTACTACTATAGTTCAATTTTGCAGTTGTCAAATTCCTACTTTCTTTTTACCTGAAAGTATCTTTTGTCATTGTTGTTCTGAATACAATCTTTTGCTTGCTATGAAAGTTGATATTTGTTCAGCAAGACTTCATAAATATTGCTCTACAACTATTTTACCTTCATATTTGTGCTGAAGATTCAGTGATGATTTGATTTATAAGTAATGTATCATTTTTCCTTGGCTGTTTTCAAGGTGTGATCATTGTTTTTAAGCCACTTGACTCTGATGGGTTTACACATGTTTTCTATGTGTTTATTCTCCTGAGGTTAATTCTTTTGAATATGTACATTTACATCCACCTGTGTGTTGTGGAAATTTTTCTTCTAATGCTACAACATTCTTTCCTCTTCTGGGTCACTATTCATTGTTAGACCTCTCTTTATTGTGATACCAATCCCTGTAGTGTGTTTATATTTTTAAAAATCTTTTTTTCTCTCTTTACTCTGGATAATTTCTAGATATCTATTTTAATGTTCACATTCTCTTTTCTCTGATAGCTCCCTTCCTGATAGTAAGTCCATCCACATAACTATTAGTGTTATATTTATAGTCTGGTATTGTGTTTTCACAGTTTCAGTGTTTCCATTTGGATTTTCTCTTATATTCTTTCTCTTTGAAAACATGTTGATATCCAAACTGTGAATCACAATTGTGGTTGGTGGCTTAATGGTGGTGATGGTGATGGTGGTGATGATGATGGTGGTGATGGTGATGATGGTGATGGTGGTGATGATGATGGTGGTTATGGTGGTGGTGATGGTGGTGGTGGTAGCAGTGGTGATGGTGGTGATGGGGACTGTGGAGGTTGCTCATTCTCTTAAAAATGGATGACAAATTCCTTTTTCATTTTGTGTTGAACATCTTAGAATTTTATCCTCAATATTATTGGAAAGGCTATGTTGTGGTGATTTGGGATTCTATTCATTTGTGTTGCTTTTGTGTGTTTTTGTGTATGTGTGTGTGCATGCACAAGTGCTTTATAAGACAACTAATTTTACTGCATTCACACTGCCTACACAGTCTCTAGAAAGCAAATAAAATCTCAGTTCCTTTCTTTTACTTATGTCTAGGATTCTCTGTCTCTGCATAGCACAGGCTTGGGTCAGCTATAGATTTGAATAAAATCTACACATGGAATTTGAGGTTCTCCATCTCTAGTATTTACTTTTGAAATATATCTGATCACTATTATGTTCTCTGTTTCTTGTGGCTAGAAATACTGTGGGCTTCCTCCTGCACCTTTGGCTGGAGCATGATCTGAGACATGTTCTCTGAAGAAAGGAAAAGTCAATTTTGAAGTTTGTTAATTCCAACACCGATTCCCTTCTCCAGGATCAGGCTGCATTTGTTTACTTTCCTTTACTTCACCTAATTGATTTGTATGTATTCTCTGGATTTTTTTTTTTTCTTGCGATCTGAGTTCTTTCCTTCTTCTCTCCCTCCCTCCTTCCCTTCCTTCCTTCCTTCCTTCCTTTCATCCAGTAGGGGCCCAAGTCAACACACAGAAGTGAAATTCTTAAGCTGGTTTCCTAAAAATCTTAAAACTTAGAGAAGAAAATACTTTCATTGCTTGCAAGAAAAATATGTCTTTCTTGGGGCTGGGGTTATGGCTCAGTGGTAGAGCGCTTGCCTACCATGCGTGAGGCACTGGGTTCGATCCTCAGTACCACATAAAAATAAATAAAGATATTTTGCCCACATACAACTAAAAAATAAATATTTTTTAAAAATGTCTTTCTCTTAGAGAAAAGTATGCATCAGGTGCTGTGAAAGAAATATGGCGGTCTACCTTGGTTTAATGGATGTTAAGACCTTATGATTCCAGGCATGAGTGGCTTGGTTGGATCTGGCCCAAAGGCTGAAAACGGGAGGGGAGAGGTAATTAGAGGTGAAGGTGACTCTCCACAACCACCTCTCTTGGTCTTGAAAACAAAAACTCAGAATTGTATCAGAAGGAAGTGGCCATGGTGATTTGAGATAGAGAAATGTGATGAAATGGATTTTTTTAAAGAACAAATATAACAAGAGATTGTATAATGAAGGGCACTGATAAAACCCAGAGAAAGACCACCCATGGATGAGTGGATAAGCCAAATGGATAAGCCGTATATGGCATTCTGACATCCAAGACATCATGTCTTTTTCAGTCAAAATGGCGCCCGATGCACAACCCACTTATATGAAATGTCTCAGAAAGGCAACCAGCTCTCCTCCTACTTTCTCTCATGCAGGTATTCCACAGAGGCAAATCTTTGCAAGTGTTCTCCTTTTGCTGTGGCTTCTGCTTCTCAGAAATTTTGAGGATAAAACAAGCATCCGTCCACACAGTCTGTCCCACTAAAGTTTGCATACCCAGCATTTCACAAGAGAATCTTCCTGCACATGGCATTATAGCATAATTGCTCATTTATCTGCCTTTCTTACTGGATTGCAGGCTATA
The DNA here is from genome assembly GCA_004024805.1 of Geosciurus inauris. NCBI lineage: Eukaryota > Metazoa > Chordata > Mammalia > Rodentia > Sciuridae > Geosciurus > Geosciurus inauris. The sequence continues at coordinate 46,657 of PVHX01007460.1, read as the reverse complement.
TGACACCAGGAATCTCTCCTTATCCCTCAAGCCTCGTACTCCACAGGACATAATACTGACACTCCATAAAGTTTAAAGGAAAACACAGAGGAATGGATGAGATGAAACCCTGTCTGTCAAGCTGGAGTCATTGTAAGTTATAACAATGGCTGGTTAATTTCAAAGTAACCTGAAATACCATGATGCCACTATTGGCCATTCTTTGTGTGTGTGGCTATTTAAACCACTTAAGGTCTTTTATATGTGATTTGAGAGTAAAAAATGAGGTTGTGTACCACATCAGATTCACTCTTCCTCTTTCCTGATGTGGGAATGGCTTCATAAAATAAACCATTTGCTCTGAGTGGGAGATGTCTTTAGAAATGCCACAAATGCAGTAAAGAAAATTAGGAATTGGATGGCTGCTACAATTCCATTTGATGTTTTACAAATTTTACTGCACATATAGCTCCTTTGAAAATCTGTTAGAAAAGTATGATGGTTTGGATACGAGGTGCCCACCAAAAGCTCATGTTATGGAGTAAGACTGTTCAGAGGTGAGATGATTAGATTATGAGGTGTCGTTTTGTTTGTGGATTAATCCACTTGAATGGATTAACTAGGCAGTGACTGCAGGCAGGTGGGGTGTGGCTGGAGGAGGTGGTCACTGGGCTGTGCCTTTGGGGACTCTATCCTGTCCCTGGTGAGCAGAGCTCTCTCTGCTTCCTGGTGCCACGTCCTGAGCTGCTCTCCTCCTCCAGGCCCTTCCGCCATTTTGTTCTGCCTCACCTTGGGCCAGAGCCATGGAGTCGGCCAGCCATGGACTGAACCTCTGAAATCCTGAGCCAAAATAAACTTTTCTTCCTCTATTTTTGGTTATCAAGTATTTGAGTCATAGCAATACAAAAAGGTGACTATAACAAAGAGATAAGAGCTAAAAATATCACTCGCTATAATTATAATAATGTATCACATAAAATGGATTAATTTTGTCATGATAAAGAACAAATCAGAGTATATCCTAGGAAACCCATGAGTTATTTAAAGAACATGGAATTTGTGAACTGTGTTGAATAACTTACCCCCAATTCCTGCAGTCCTACTGCCTGGATCCAGGAGGAGATTGACAGATTTCCAGAGTAGACAAGAATAATAAAATGAACCTCTGCTGCTCTTTATGAGATAAAGTACATTGTATGAATGCAGATAATGACTGTGATGTTCGGCTGGAAGTTTGCTATCACCGTTATTGAGTGAAATATTACACATCTCAGGTAGCATTAAGTTCTCTTGTCAATGTGCGTGTATCAGGGTGTTGTAAGGAATGATTCTTACTTCTAGTGATCTCAGTGAGAGTGAAAAGAGCATAGTAATTTTTAAAAATCAGAATGAAGGAAATATCTATCTCAAGCTGCATTTGTGTATTGTGTTGGATTCTAGGAAATTTTAAGCTCAACGAGACCATCTTTCTTACTTGGTAGACTGGCTTTTGTGGTTTTGTGAATATCTATGACACATGTAGTCCCTTCTGGCTTGTACTGAATGATGTCCTGAATCCTTGAGCACCTGAGAGATTCCAAAATCAGCTTGTTTTTTACTCCGTGGTGACTTTTTCACATGCAACCAGAAATTCGGTGGCCAAAGCAAACCACATTGATAGAGCAACAAAGCCACAGACATTTCTCCTTGGAAAATAGGTCTGTGAATAATTCACACGGTAAGCCTTTCATCCCAAATCCAAGCAGCAACACAGTCTAGCTAATTGTCCACGTTTCCCCCAGGAGTCTTAGTTCAGCCTGTCCTGCCCGCTGCATACCCTGTAAACCATCATCATGACTTCTCAGATCATCAGAGACACCAGATCCATGTTTTTCAAAAAAGGAGCTCCAATATCCCATATGGCACACGTTCATGAATTCCTCTTTTTAAAACTTGGTACAAATGTCAGAAATAGCTCCTTCTTGCCTTCCAGTTGCAATACCGCACACTGCAGAAAAGCCCCGTTCTTACAAGGCCCTGAAAATACATGGACTTTCTATTTGGAAGGTCAGAAGGAAATGAGAGGGACAAAGAAGTCAAGCAATCCTTCAGCAATAAATAAGGGTTATCAGACAGAAAACGCCGCTAGGTAAGAGCTGAAATTAGAACGCAAATAGCATGATATTTTATTGGAAGTGATTTCATGCTTTGCACAATACTTGGTAATTACACGGTTCCCATAATTCACCTTGAGAGCTTCTACTCTAAATATTTACCTCCTGTCCATCTGCAATAGCACAACCTGTCCTAGTTATGTGCCTCTTACATACTAATTCTTATCTTTAAGATAATCTGGTAGTGAGAAAATAACACTGTGCATTTTTCAAAAAGAAACTGTTCCATATTGTTAAAAATTCTTGAATTGAGTAACATTTTGTCATATGAACATACACACGAATCTATTTTGACCCAGTATTATATACCTTCATAAATATCTGCCCTAAATATTTCTTCCTTTAACTGTTTTTAAAATACCAGGACCATCTCAGTGGCTCGGGAGGCTGAGACAGGAGGATGGCAAGTTTGAGGTCAGTCTCAGCAACTTAGGGAGGCCGTAAACAACTTAGTGAGACCCTGTCTCAAAATAAATAGATAAATAAAAAGGGCTCCATGGTTCAGTGCCACTGGGTTCAATCCCTGGTACCAAAATCAATCAAATCATCAATCAATCATTGAGTAGGAGCTGGGCATTAGGTAGTTTGAGCCTCTGCAAACCAGTGGTTACCCACGTAGCTACAAGATTTGGTGATATACAAGGAGCAGCTCACATGAGAACATCTTGGGGATTCTGGCTGCTTGAACCACAGCTGTCTGGAGTGACAACCCCCTTCTGTGAGCTACACCTCAGTAATGGTGCTCATCTCCCCCTGCACGCTATAAACAAAGCCATCACAATGGTATGGGAGTCTGTAACCCATGTGGACCCTGTCTCTCCAGCATCCACGTGATACCTGACATCTTTGATGCGAGAAGGAGATACATCGGGTCAATACATCCGTCAGTAAGTCTCCAACAGATGCTCTCTGTGCAGCCCTGGATCTGTCTGCCATGATAGGATCCTGAGGGTTCTCACCTGATTCGTGGAGTAATGGATCAAATGGATGAATCCATTGAGAGCTGAATGGATTACTAGGAGGCAGGAGCTACTTGGAGGAAATAGGTTACTGGGGGAAGGCCCTGGAAGGGTTTCCCTTCTCCCTAATCCTCTCTCTACCTCTCTCTGCCTGCATCCTGGCTATCATGAGCTCAGTAGCTTCTGTCCACCATGCCCGGCCGCCATGTTGGTCTGTCTCACCTAGAATCACAGTAATGGACCTGGCCAGTCATGGGGACTGAGATTTCTGAAACCAAGAGCCTGAATAAACCTTGCCAAGTTGTTTGTGTTGGGTATTTGGGTCACAGTGACGAAGTGTTGCATAAGTCTTTTATTTATTCTGTAAGAATAGCACCATCTCAAAAAAAAATGTATATTCTTTGATAAAGTCAATCCCTAGCACGTTTATGTAATGCACTTTGACATCTATTTATTGTTATTTCTCATTTCAATCTAGTTTTCAGACTAAAACATGAAAGTCATACATATTCATGGCGTACTCTGATGTTTCGGTATCTGTATACATTGCGTAATGTTTCAACCAGGAGACAATATGTGTCTCCTCAGACATTCATCATGATAGATGGCTTTGTTTAGTCTTGGCAGGTAACCACCCTATGACTACTTACTCTTTAAAATTTAGAAAAACAAAGATTTTTAACTGCCTTTCGAATAACTGGGATCAACCTTTCTATTGGCATATTCTAAAATTTGCTTTGTAAATAATTTGATCCGTGACGGAAAATCCTAATGAAGTTATATACCAAGTTTTTACAAACTAGAGTATTATAACATTGGACTGAGGTTTTGTTTTTGTTTTTGTTCTTTTTTTGGTGTCAGGGATTGAACTCAGGGGCATTCGACCACTGAGCCACCTCCCCAGCCCTATTTTGTGTTTTATGTAGAGACAGGGTCTCACTGAGTCGCTTAGCACCTCGCCTTTGCTGAGGCTGGCTTTGAACTCGTGATCCTCCTGCCTCAGCCTCCCAAAGTGCTGGGATGACAGGCGTGCGCCACCATGCCCGACTTCCTCTTGCTTCTTGAAGCGCCTTTGTAATCACAGTGATCCCAATGGGTAACCTAGTATCCATCTCCATTCAGCTTGTTGAAAGCCCTATTTCCAGTGACAACTTTAACTCCCCTCAAGAGGTAAGTTTGCATGACCACAGACCCTGGGGACCAGAGTGTGGGGCTTCTTTGCATGGTGGTTATACTACCACCTGCAGCCTGGGAATCCCGTCTAGAGTTCCTGTTCCCCCCACGCCCTTCATCTCTGCCAGAGTGTCAACCTTGGCGTTCCCAGGAGAATGTGAATGCTTTAATATCAAAAGCTAAAAGAACAATCCAGATAGTCTGTCTCTATGGGGCAAAGCAAGGTTTCCATCCCATAGCTGAGAAACGCACTCTCTGTTTTACCAGTGTGTGCAATGAGCAAATTACTCTCACAAACCGTACGATCTGACAAATTTAAATCCTGGAAGTGATACCACAGGGTCATTTCCATCTGAAGACGGATACAACTGATGTCAAGTAATATTGTGCGTGTTTCTCTTCATCTCCAAATTTCACTCCTGTTTTTTAAAATGCCTAAAACAAAAAGCCATAACTAGAGTTGATGGGCAGCTATTCTCAATTTCAGAAAAAAAAAAAAAAGCCCAAGAGAAATGCTAACCAAAATTTTTTTTTCTCTCCAAAGTTGTACTAAATGACTTTAATCCCTTCTGTTCGTGGGGAACAACCTGGATCTTGACATCGGAACTAGGAATTGTAAGTTGGTGTAAGAAGGATGTGTCAAATCTAAATCCAATGAGCCATTAAAAATTTAATGCTACATGTGTAGGAATAAAAGCATTAAAAATTTAATCAGCCTCATAGAGATGGCATTGTTATGGGCTCATTAAAACAATCAAACAGAAAATAGTTAAAAGGCTTCCTTGGAGAATGCAGTATTCTGGGTTAATTATATATATTTTTCTTATTAACCAAGACATCATTTTATAATAATTTGAGTTTGTTTCTCTTTTCCCACGTATTATCAGTTTGGACAAGAGAGTCCTCTGTTCCTATCTGTATGATAGTCTCATGGGGCTCCTGCTTCTTCTCCTTCTCCTTCTCCTCCTTCTTCTCCTTCTCCTCCTTCTCCTTCTCCTTCTCCTCCTTCTTCTCCTTCTCCTTCTCCTCCTTCTCCTTCTCCTTCTCCTCCTTCTCCTTCTCCTTCTCCTCCTTCTCCTTCTCCTTCTCCTCCGTCTCCTTCTCCTCCTCCTCCTCCTTCTCCTTCTCCTCCTCCTCCTCCTCCTCCTCCTCTTTCTCCTGCTCCTCCTCCTCCTCCTCCTTCTTCTTGTACACAACAGGCACTTACCAAATATTTACTGCAATTTTTTTCCCCTAAGTTTCTGATATCGTCACGTAGATTCACAAGTTGTGTCTCCCTCTGAGCTTGGGTGGTGAATGCAAATCCACACTCAGATAAAACACCGAGGCAGGAAATCCGTCTCCTTGCATACTTAAATTTGGATTTCAGGCAATCATCCAATTCTCTCCAGCCTCAGGAACTTTATGTGCAACGTGGGCATCATTGTAAAAATCCATCTGCAGAGAGGATTTGAAGACACAGTGCCTGTGATATTTGAAGAACAGGCTAGTTATCCTCAGGGTCATTAGGCTACATCCAGATGGTAGTTGTACATATTTGGGGAAGGTCTATCGAATTTTCTTTTTAATGCTATAATATAAAGAACCAATACCAGGCTATTTATTCCCAGTCGAATTACTTTAGTAAGGAAGGAAGTCAGCATCCATGTTTTAAGAGAACCGTCGTAACACTTTGCGATCCTATGGAGAAAAGGCGAGTGGAGTATCTTCCTCGGCCTCATCCCGTCATGAAAATGTCCCTTTGGTTAGACCCATCACGTGAAATATTCACGCAACCTCAGTTTAAATATAGTTAAAGAGCCATTTCCTCGGCAGTTAATACAACATCAATTCCAAGGAAAGCATCCAGAAGGCTCAGTGCAGGAATTAGGTATTCTTCTTTGACCCACATGGCCCTTTAGAGGTGGATCTTTTCCTATCTTCCAATTTCCTGTGTGTGCCATTCCTGAGGAAATATGTCAAAGGGCTCTTGCGGGACGCGGTGGCGCAAGCCTGGCATCCCAGAACTCAGGGAGGCTGAGGCAGGAGGATCACGAGTTCAAAGCCAGCCTCAGCAATGGCGAGGCGCTAAGCAACTCAGTGAGACCCTGTCTCTACATAAAACACAAAATAGGGCTGGGGATGTGGCTCAGTGGTCGAGGGCCCCTGAGTTCAATCCCTGGTACAAAAAAAAAGTGCTCTTAATGAAAACTTTCCACCTTTGACTATTGTATTGAAAATATAACAAGTGACTCCACATGCTGATTAATACACACCGCATCACAGGTCTTTAGAATATGCCTAGGGGCATTTATTTTTGCAATATCGAAATCCACTGTATTACCACCCAGCCGGGCACAATTGACTCAGGTTTCATGGTGGCTGATTCACTACCGAAATCCGATTTAGAATAATTCATATGTAATGGAGACAGCCTGTGAATCTGAAATTGAAGAGGAGGCCAAATCCCTACACCTTCGTAGAGAAGATGATTTATAGGCATCATTCTTTCACGGTAAAAGGATTGTTAAAAAAAAAAAATCTGATATTTGAAGGGGAAAGCCAGTCCCTGCTATAGGAAGCATGAAAAATGGAAATCAACGTTGGAAATGAATAATGCTTATCTGAAATCTCTACACCTCTTTCCAAGAAAATGTGAATGGATTTGGGGACTTCTTATGCCAGGAGATCTGAAAGAATCCACCAGCTCCATACCTGACCAGAAGATTTAAGCTCCTCCACCTCCACCGGGAAAAATTAAATTCCCTGGACGAATACTGAGACTTTTTTTTTTTTTTTTTTTTTTTTTTGCAAATAGCTAAATGGGTTTGACTCACTCTGAGACCTTCTGGGCATACACCATTGGGCACATGGTACGGTGGTGTTTTTCAGAGTGTCGCTTGCACTTAAGAAATTATGGAGTCTATTTCCCGAGTTCATTCACCTTTATTTGATGAAGAACATAATTGCTTTGCCGGCCAAGTCGGGATAAACCGTTCATACGCTTGGTGAATAAATAAGGGGGTGTTTGCGTCTCCAGGTGGGGAGAAGGTAGACACAGAAACGCGCGCCATTGGGTGAATTCATCACATAATTACAATGTAAATGTCACTGAGTCTTTTTAATTGGGCTAGTGATTTTGGAGAGTGTGATTTTTGCTGTCTTGTGGAATTTGAAAGCATTTCCTTTAGACACAGGACCTGCTTTTCCCACCCAACCAAATGCAATAACCCCACTCCACCCATATTTTTCTCTAAAACAGGCCACAGTTTGGGAAACACCCCTCCCATCCTGAAAGGAAGGCTACCAACATTTTGGAGGGACCAATTTCTCCTCTGCTTTCCTAACATCCATCGCAATGGGTTCCACCTCATGACCTCTGCTGATTTGGCTCCTATGACTAAATCGTCTTTCCGAGTATCCAGTTGGTCTGGATAATGAATACCTGGTTAAAGTCTTTTTATTTATATATATATATATTTGTCAAGGTCTCAGAAACCCTCTCCAGGTCCTTTGAGGTACCTGCCGGGTTTGTACCATATAAAGATAGAAACGTGAGCACCATGAGACAGGAACAAATGGAAATTCCAGCCGTCCCCCCTTGCAAAGTTCCTCCAGAGTAGCCTACCTTGCATGAAGCTTTTCAGATCTGGGTGTTTTATGCCCCTGGGCACAGCCCATTTACCATCTCTAAAGAAATGTGGCCCCCTCTGATCATGCACAAGACAAAGAGCCACCGGGACTCCTACCTCTGGCCTCGATTCCCAGCACCCATAAGTAACTCCCACTACAGAATTCCACCGTCATGAATCATCTCGTGCAGAGAACCGTAGAGAATCCATTAATCCACGATTTCTAGTTCAAGCTATTCTGCAGAAATCAGACCATCCACAGGCCCAGTATGTTCCTTTACAATTTTGGCTGTACGTCCAGGTCCCGCGTTACGGATAAGTAGATTCTGCGGAGCGTTTGGCGTCTCGGTTGGGTGTGTTTTCACAACAGATCCTGCAGTCCAAGTCCTGGAAAACGTTTTCATTACCATTTGGCCTGCAGAACTGGTTGGGTTTCTCTTTTTGAAGTCCATCCCGTGAATTTTTATGAGGTGGCAGGTCTGTCCTAGGAGCTGTGCCTTTTGGTTAGACGTGGGATTTGACATAGAGGCATCTGCCTGTCCATCATACTGACTTTGCAGGAGAAAGCCAAAGGTGTCAATCAAAGGTGGTCATTTTGACTTTGGGGTTTCATTGTTTTACCTTGCCTTGACTATGAGGCACCCTGTGTGCTACAAGTTTCACGATTCGTACCCTAAACCATGTCCTGCCACTGCATGTCTACCTTGTAACAGAAAAAAGCACAATAAGTTACAAATTCTTAGGAAGATAAAAGCAAGAGAAATTCTGTCTGATTATTTAGATTCCTGTCTTTTCCCTCTCGAGTTGCACTACTTTGACGTCTACTTAGGCACAACATCTCAAGAACCAACAGCCGTTCTCCTTGTGGTTATTTTCCTGATGGTGTGGAAGATGAGGCTTGAATCAGCTCTTGATGGGATTTGACACTTGCTTCACTGTTGGATAGAAGTTAGAAAATTCAATTTTACTTTCAAAAGGTCCATCCGGTCTCTTTGAGATTCACTCTGTGAAATGGGGATAGTGAGACCTCTCTCAGACCTCTCTCAGAGCAGGTCTCACTAATGGTGTGCCAGGCAGATTGGCAGACAGGAGTCAGTAACCATGTCCTTTTATCCTACGGATTGGGACAAAAATGTCTACTGTGTGTGTGCGTGTGCATGTGTGCGTGTATATGTGAAAGACATTAATGGTACAGTAATGATGGATAGCATTCCTTAGAAGGATGTGGAAGGAACTGGAGACAATACATGGAATGGACTTCACCCATGTCCCTGGGAAAGATCAACAATCAAGAAATTATCCTCTCTAACTTTTTGTGTTATGCAAAAGGAAAGTCAGCAAACAACCATAGTCTCCCTATAAAACAGAGCTAATACCCAGATATGCCCCCGTCCTCTTCTGAACCTCTGACTAGGACGGACACCCTGAAAATTCCCATTCTTAGCCTCACCCCAAGTTAGCAGAACTGTTTTAGATGACCCAGAACCTGACCATGTGCAGTGTCAGGGCATTTGGTCAGTAATGGATGACATATACAAAATGGCGGGTAGTCTGCCAATGGAGCCCAAGATTTCCCATTGCCCGAGACATCTCAGCCGTCTTAAAAGTGCAATGGTTTCTCATGTGCTTGTAGTGATGTCAGTCAGTGCAAACAAAACTATTGAACTCCCTGTGACATCAAAGTGTAGCCAATGAAAATATGTACAGGCTCTAATACTCGGTCATGACACATAAGCCAATTTGATCCTTTTCAATCATAATTTTATTATTTTATATATTTTAATTTCTTTGCAGTACTGAGGATTGAACCCAAGGTTACTCTTTCACTGGGCTATGTCCCCAGGCCCTTTTATTCTTGGAGACAAGGTCTCACTAACTTGCTGAGGCTGGCCTCCAATTCACAATCCTTCAGCTTTGGCTTCCCAAGTCATGGGGACTCCTGTCTTATAGCACCACGCCTGGCTCAATCACAATTCTAAATTGTACTTTTTTCAAATCTGCATGTTGTTTGTGCATCTGCCCTTGATATCATGTTCCGAATAACTTCTGTGATGTATACAAAGACAAATTGGGGAATTTAGGGGAAAACCATGTAGTCTATACAGTTTGACACACTTAAAGGATAAAAATACTGAAATCTTCTCCTTATATGAGTTATTTGGTGTGAGTCAGTGTTCTTTAAACCAGGGACCTTTCTTTGGGAGATTAACTTCATATATTTCATATATATATATATAATTTTTATCATGATGTGACTAAAAGATCTAACCAGAAGACTTGTAGAGGAGGACGAAAAGGTTTATTTGGGGGCTGACAGTTTCAGAGGTCTCAGTCCACAGACAACGGTTTCCATTCCTCAGTGCTCAAGGTGAGGCTAAACATCATGGCGGAAGAGAACTGTTAAGGGAAGCAGTTCACAGAGTGATCAGCAAACAGGGAGATTCATTCGTTAGATATAAAATATATACCCCAAAGCCACGCCCCAATCCCCACCTCCTCCAGCCACACCCTACTCACCTTTAGTCACCACTCAATTTATCCCATCAGGGGATTAATTCACTGATTGGGTCAAGACTCTCACAATCCAATCATTTCTCCTCTGAATCTTCTTGAAGTGTGTCACATGTGAGCTTTTGAGGGACACCTCACATCCAAACCTTAACACACAGGTATATGAATGTGCATATATATGAATGAATATGTACACACTATTTTTTTGGAGAGTAAATACCAAAGGACATGTCTGCTAGATTGTATGGCAAGTATAACCATGGATATAATTGATATTCTTCTTCTCTTGATTGTGTTAGTCATCATCTAAACAAGTTAAAAACATTCTTACTCCACAGGTGACATAAAACCAGCGCCAGACTCCACATGGAGACCTCTGATGTTTGCCATGTGGAATGTCAATCCATTTAAAGTGTGTTTCACCCAATAACTCCAACTCTCTAGAAACAAAAAAAACATTTCAGTCACAGTCATTGTATTAGTCAGGGTTATGCTGCTATGACCAAAAGACCTGACAAAAGCAATCTTAGAGGAGGAAACATCTATTTAGGACTCAGAGTTGCATGGCAGAAGAATGTGGCTCAGGACATGGCACCAGATAGGAGAGGGGGAGATCTCCTCTCATCTAGGGTAAAATATAAACCCCAAGGACCCACCTCCTCCAACCACACCCTACTTGTCTAAAGTTACCACCCAGTTAACTGTTGTGGGATTGATGCACTGATTAGGTTGAGGCTCTCATAACCCAATCATTTCACCCTCTTGCGTTATCTTATGCATGAGCTTTTAGGGAACACCTCACATCTAAACCATGACATTGACCTTCATATCCTTACGGTCACTATACACTTAGCCAGGCAAAATTATTAATAGAAAGAATAATAGTGAAATACAAAATGTACTACTACTCAGACAAGTAAACTTGACTCAGAAAAAAATCCACAGATTTCTCCTACCTCCAAGTCCAAAAGAGATGTTTACACTACCAGAAGCCAAGGGCACGTAGAATGGAATGCAAAGAGCTTCAAGGGATATTCAATATTGAATTTTAGAACCTTGACTCTGATAAACAAATTTCCCCGAACGTATCTCCATCACACATTGAAAAGTATAGTGGCATCAAAAGACCTGGTAAGAACTGTCCAAGTCCGGGAACAGAATCAAAACAAGGTGCACCCGGCTGTCCCAGTTTGACTTCTGTTTGCGAAAATGCATATTAGTTTAGAGAGAAGTCTTCTGAGTTTGGAACCCTGATGCAAATTAATTAATTAATTCAGCCCACAGCGAAAAACATCTATATCAAAGGCTTGCCATCGTGCCCGAGCCATCAATATTTAAAACATGAGTTTCCATTCCGTTTTATTTTTAGAGCAACCCTTTCAAAAATGTATTCAATCCGCTTGTGAGCCATGCTGCTTTGCAGGTGAGCTTCAGCATCCTGGTGTTTAATGGTGCAAGCCCAGCAAAGGGTTATGTTTTTCTGCCTCTCTTGTGACGTGTTGGGAAAGCCTCAAAAAAATGCTTTTCTAGGGTCTTTGCTGGTCAAATGAGGTCTTGCCAAGCCACGTGTGTCCTCAATCTCTTTTCCATTCCAATTCTGCCATCCTGGCCACCCATGACCTTGCAGAGGCAAGCTCTGCCTTCTTCTCTACCCTATTCTCTTATTTCTCCATTTCCATTTTAAGCAGCAGGACTTAACTGACTCAACATCACTCTGAGATTCCTTCTTGTCCCTCTTTCTGACCTTGGTTCCTGTGCTGGTAACTTTGGTCTTGAGTCCAAAGCCCAAGATTGGAGACTGCTTCATTTACTCCAAGTCCACAGACTTCTCTCTTTGCACAAACCCTGTCCGCTTGATTTGCAAATACCCTGATCCCAACAAGACAAGGATCCTATTTTGATAGGAATCAAGTGCAGTGGTAGGACATATCCAGGGAATCCAGTGCGGTGGTAGGACATATCCCATTGTGTATGGTGCTCCTAACGCCCCACATGTGCTACCGCGACTGAGTCTTCTTGTGTGTTTGTGAAATGTAGTTGTGGAGGGTCTCCTATCTGCTTTCCTCATGTCTTCCAGGAGAAAGACCCTTTGCAGCCTGTTTTATACTGATGAACTCGTCTCTTCCATCTCCCCCAGTTGAGCAGCTGGGTCAACACCTTCTTGCCTGTTTCTCCAGATTGCAGAGGGTCTAGCCCCAAGTCTTGGCTCTTTCCAGCATACCTTGGTCAGCACTCAGGAATTGCACCCATCTTGGGTGGTCCCAAGATGTAACCATGTTCATGTGGTGATAAAGTGGACCTTGAGGTGATAGATTTAGGGTATGTGTTTATAATATTGGTAGATACTTTCCCCAAACAGTGTCTTTGTTGGTGATTATCAGATATAATGGGGTAACTCCTATTCTCCAAATATTTAAAACTGATCTCTGCAGTTGTGAATATATCTTTTTGGAAATGGAGGTTTTGAATTTGTAATCAAGTTAAGAGGAGATCATATAGGATTAGGGTAGGTACTAAACCAATGATGATAGTCTTTATGAAAGAAATCAGAGAATGGTTTGGATAAAATCACTGGGCACTGCATAACAATGTTTTGGTCCATGACAGATGGCATGTATGATGGTGGTTCCATAAGATTACAAGGAAGCTGAAAAAATTCTAACACTTAGTGATGTCATAATTATTGTAATGTTGCAACACAACACACAACTTATATCTTGTGGTGATGCTGGTGTAAACAAACCTTCTGCGTTGCCTGCTGTATGAAATTATAGCTCATACAGTTAAATATGGTACACATTATTTCATAACAATGGTAAGTTATTATGGAACTGGTTGATGTATTTACTCTATTGTATCTTTTTTTAAAAAAGAATTTACTCCTTCTACTTAATAAAAAAAAGGAGCATTGACTGTAAACCAGTTGCCCTGTTATGCTGTCACTTGTTGATTGTGTCTCTTGAATGAATCTTCTTCTATGATTGATTTAATCTTGTGCTGTTTGGTTGTGGTCCAAAATGAGGAAGGAAGGAAGGAAGGAAGGAAGGAAGGAAGGAAGGAAGGAAGGAAGGAAGGAAGGAAGGAGGAAGGAAGGAAGGAAGGAAGGAAGGAAGGAAGGAAGGAAAGAAAGAAAGAAAGAAAGAAAGAAAGAAAGAAAGAAAGAAAGGAAGGAAGGAAGGAAGGAAGGAAGAAAGAGAAAGAAAGACAGGGAGGAAGGGAGGGAGGGAGGAAAGAAGGAAAGAATGAAGGAAGGAAGGAAGGAAAGGGAGAGAGGGAGAAAAGGAAGAAAGGTAGGTGGGTGAATGGATTATTGGATGTTTAGATGGATGGATTGGTGAATGGATGGATGGATGGGTGGGTGGATGGATAAATGGATGGATATATAGATAGATAAGATAGATGGTAGATAAATAGATAGATGATAGAAAATAGGCAGACATACAAACACAATATACAACTTGGGAATTTAGTAAGCAAATATACTCCATGGTGTTTGCACAATGACAAAATTGGTGAACAATGTGCATAAAGGCTTATCCCCATTTCACATAGCACATTACTTAGGATGGAAGTGAGACCTCCAATTTCACGTGCCTGTAGAGATAAGTTTTGCATACACTTCATAATGCTGTCCACAACAATGAAATAAGTTATTCCACAACATAATTGGTATTATTATGATTGTTGTTATTACCATCGTGTTGAAGACATTAATAAAATCATCATAATTATGCTTATTTTGTACAGTTATGTGCATACTGTCTGTGGAGACAAAACATGGCAGTGTGTTGTCATGATGCACGATGATAATCACAAAACCTATTTTGGACCACAAAAAAGGGCAAACTTAATTGTGCCCTCTTACCTGGATTGGAGCCCAGGGTTTTAAATGAGATATAAAGAGTCAGAGGGAAAGGATCTGCAGAGATCGAGGTTCCTGAGATCCACAAATGGTGCTGAGGATCAGTCCCAGAAGGCAGCCCAACAAAGTTCATGAATCAGGAGGCCTGAATTAAATATTAAAGAAAGAATACATCAAGGGAAATCATGGGGAGAAGAGTCTGCCTCTGCAAGTGAAGAATCACTGATTGGGTAAGAGCTCTGAGAGGTACCAGAGTGGATCGTGTGAGGCTTTGGCACCATAAGAATATTGAGGAGCTCCATTCCAGGAATACCTGAAGAGACAATGTGACTCAGAAAATAAAGATTTAGTTACACGGTTTTAATTATACTGAGACCACTAACTGTCCAAGTGCTTTTCAATGCAGCCTAGTCGTACTAATTTCCACCTTAATTTCTTCCCCACTCAGAAACAACCATAAATAAGCCATCAAGATAAATGGATTACAGATGGCCACCATCTTGATTGTTTTATGAGACGGGATGCAGTTATCTGGCTGAATCTGATCTCTCTTAATGTGTATGTAGATTCTCAAACCAGTTGTGGGGATCTGGGGAACCAAGATGCTGCTTGGAGTCCAAGGAGTATTGTACTCCTGGGAGTACCCTACTTATGAACCCACACTCAAGGACAGAGGCTCCTAGACCTCACACACTCACTACCAACTCACTCCATGCTTGGGGTGCTGGGTGGTGCTCTCACTGTGGAGAAATCAGTGCAAAGGGGAAGGGTAAATTTGGATGAGCTCATGTTCAGGTACCCACTATTATCCTTAGCAACAGGTCAGTATCCTTAGCAATTGAAATTGAGTCATTTCAATTCATGGTAACTAGGCTGCTCCCACAATCCCAGGTAGGATAATTTGTCCCTTTATATCTCCAAACCTACACCATTGAGATGAGCATTTCAATCTCCATTGATCCTTACTAGCACTGAAAATCACTGACCATTCTAAATTTCCTCTTGATCTACCTGTTGATAACTGAGTGAACCGTTGAGAGGTGGTAGGACTGGTGAGACCTAGTACAAGGGAGTAGGTTCTTGGGGATGTATCCTTGGGGACTGTCTTCTCCCTAGTCCCTTCCTTCTCTCCTCCTCCCCCTCCTCCTTCTCCTCCTTCTCCTTCTCTTCCTTCTCCTTGTTCTCCTTCTCTTCCTTCTCCTTGTTCTCCTTCTCTTTCTTCTCCTTCTTCTCTTCCTTCTCTTTCACCTCCTCGTCCTTCTGCTCCTTCTCCTCCTCCTTCTCCTCCTCCTCCTTCTCCTCCTGCTCCTCCTCCTCCTCTTGTTCATCCTCTTCCTTCTTCTCCTGCTCCTCCTCTTCATCTCCTGCTCCTCTTCCTCCTCCTGCTCCTCCTCTTCCTTCTCCTCCTGTTCCTCTTCCTCCTCTTGCTCCTCCTTCTCCTTCTTCTCCTTCTCCTGCTCCTCCTCTTCCTTCTCCTCCTACTCCTCCTCCTCCTGCTCCTCCTCCTGCTCCTCCTTCTCCTCCTGCTCCTCCTAATTCTCCTTCTCCTCCTGATCCTCCTCTTCCTGCTGCTCCTCCTTCTCCTCCTTCTCTTTCTCCTTCTCCTCCTTCTCCTCCTGCTCCTCCTCCTCCTCTTGCTCCTCCTTCTCCTCCTCTTCCTTCTTTTTCTTCTTCTCTTCCTTCTCTTTCACCTCCTTGTTCTTCTGCTCCTCCTGCTCCTCCTTCCCCTCCTCCTCCACCCCATCCTTCTTTTCCTCCTCCTCTTCTTCTTCTCCCTCCTCTTCCCCCTTCTCCTCTTTCCCCTCCTCCACCTCTTCCTCCTTGTCCTCAGCTTCCATGAGCCCACAACTTTTCTCCCACCACACTCTTCCACCATGATGTTCTGCCTCACCTCAGGCCCAAAGCACCTGCCACTCAACCATGGAGATTTAGAGGTTTCAACCTCTAAAACTCTGAACCTTGAACCCAAGTAAATTTTTCCCTCCTCAAAGTTGACTTTTTCATGTTGTCACAGTAACTACCACCACAAAAAAGCTGACTAACAGAGCTCGTTTTCATCCGCAAAGAGAAGATCCTTACACGATGTTCCTGTACACATGGATTAAGCACATCCTGGGAGACAGATGCAGGCCTGTCTGTATATGTCACTTGTTTGAAATGTGCCTGTACATTGGCACGGGACCTGAGGTCTAAAGAGCCATAGTGCATTCACTAAAATCTACATACGTGGATTTTTACTGAACCATGAGCTCCCAGTGTTACCTAGATCAAGGCAAATGGGGTCTCCTTTCCTCCACAGCCGTTCTAGTCTGTTTATACTCAAGTAAGTCTCATTTCTAGATATCTGTGGCAAAACCCTATATGTTCACTGTAAATTATGATCAAAATCATCGCTTGCTTTAAAATTCTGTACAGCTTTAACATTTGAGCCAAAACATCTGTTGCTTACGTGCATTCAGATAAAATCCATTTAAGTATTTACTGGTTCATAAATAAGTTTAAAAAAAACAAGGACTTTTATAAGAGATGACCCCTCTTTTCTACCTCACACAACACACGACCCCGGGCTCTGTGAATGAACTCTGAATTATAGGTTTGTTTTTACATGAAACAGTAATTGTGTTCATATCAGGAGATAATGGTCACAGTTCACCAACTTGTTCCTGAGCTTTGTTTTGAAGAAAGGCCAGATCTGAGAAGGATCAACAGGAAGCCAGACATTTGGGGGTGTAATGGTTGTGATCCATCATTACTGGCTGACACCCAGCATTTTCTCCCTAGGAACCTCTCCTAACATCGCACCAAATGCACAGAGCAGACAGATCTATCTTCCAGCAATGGCATTTCCTTCTCAGTTGACATCTTCCATATAAATTGGGGCCTTTTTACTAGCTCTGCATTCAATAGATAATTACACCTTTGTGTAAATTCATCATCATAAATATTTCCATAATAAATTAGAATCCAATGCTAATACCCTTTATGGGGTTATTTGGCCTGGAGAGAACGATACCATTTTAAAAAATAAGAACATCGCTGTCTAGACAGATCCTGTACAAGAGAATTACTCTGAAAATGAGAATATTCTTTATTCATGTTGTCAAGGACCAAAATCACCAGAGTACTCAGGTCTTCAAAAGTGGCTGAGGCATCTGAGAAATGCAATTCTAAGTTTGGTTTAATTTTTATTAATGCTTAACTAGCCATATAAAAGTAATGGCTTCAGCCAGGTCCAGTGGCACACTCCTGTCATCCCAGCAGCTCAGGAGGCTAAGGTAGGAGGACCACGAGTTTAAAGCCAGCCTCTGCAATTTAGTTTACATCAGCTCCCATAAATATGGGGCTTTTGTCCCTGCAGATTCAGCAGGTCAGGTTGTCTCCAGTGTGGTCTAGCAGCTGTGTATGTAAAACCTTTTATCATTACTTCAAAACAATACCAGGTATGCTTGGAATCTAGGTCTCAAGATACACTTGATTATTTGCTGGCTTCTAAAAGTCTCACCTCGTGGTCGCTGAAATAATTCCTCCTCTTCATCCTGAGAATTTTGGGATGCGGGATGTTGAAGGGCTGTTTGAAATTTAATTCTGCCTCCTTCCAAATTCACATGCTGGAACTCTGAACTGCATTATCTCAGGATGTGGCTGGTTGTGCAGACAGGTCTTTACAGAGGTGATGGAGGTGGCCCTGACCCCAGGACCTTTGGATGTGCTGTGTGTGGAGATGGGTCTTTACAGAGGTGATGGAGGGGCTATGAGGTCCCCAGGGTGGCCCTGACCCAGCAGGACTGGAGTCCCTGTAAGAAGAGGAGATGAGGACCCAGATGCACGCAGAGGGACCTCCCTGTGAGGAGCCAGAGAGAAGACGGCGTCTGCAATCCCAGGAGAGAGGCCTTGGAAGGAGCCCGCCCTGCCCACGCCTGGACCTCGGACCTCCAGCCTCCAGGACAATACATGTTTCATTTGAGAAGTTGCATAAGCCCCAATTTCAACCTCAGACTTCTAGCCTCCTACACCCGGGGAGATAACAAATCTGTCACTGAAGCCACACAGTCCGTGCCATTTTGTTTTGGCACCCCTAGAAAACCTCGACCACAGTGAAAGAAATTTTGTAGATAAAATTGAGTCGAGGGGTCTTAAGGTGCAGGCAAGCTCTGGAGTTGTTCAAGTGCATCACGTGAATCTCAGAGGCATAGAACCCTTCTTGACTGTGTTCAAAGAAATCCAGCACTGGGAAAATCTGAACCAGGAGGACGAAGTCATCTCTGGCCAACTTTAAGAACGGAAGACGGTTGCTCTAAGCCAAGGAATGACAGTTGCCCCAGCAACTGAAGAGAACTCTCAGCTGACCCCAGCAAGAACAGGGACCCTCTGTTCTACACTGCAATTAGCTGAATTTTCCAAAACCAGACCATGGAAACAGGTATTTACCCAATACCTGCTGATAAAACCCCAGCTCAGCTCCCATGTCTGTTTATATTCACTGCTTTCTGTGACTGTAACAAAATACCTGAGGCTGGAAGTTTTATAAACAATAGAAATTGATTTGGCTCATGGTTCTTGAGAATAGCATGTCTAAGAACATGGTGCTGGCCTCGGCCAAGGATCTCTTGCTTCGCTGTACCATGGTGGAGAATGTCACAGGGTAGACAGAGCAAGGGTTTCTTATCAAGTCACTAGTATTCTCACAGGGGCTTTCCCTTCGTGTGCACATCTTATCTCAACTACCTTCCAAAGGCTCGGTGGCCAAGTAACCTCAACATGTGAATGTGGGGACTCATTTAGTAGCATAGGAACTTTTGGGCTCCCACATTTGAACCATAGCAAAATAAACTCAGCTGAAGCACATTGAATTCTTATGCATAGGACTGACTGACCATCAATGGGGTTTGCTTTCGATCCTGTAGATCTGAGGTCGTTTGTTATGGTAGCAAGAGCAAACACAGACGTATTCTGCATAACCGTGCTTCTGTGAACAGTGCACCACGTGATTGCTGGCTATCTATTTTGATGAGGTGCATTTTATCCTTTTTACATTGCAAAAATACTCTAGCAGGTGTGCACAACTATAAAAATCACCTCCACGGCTATATCTCTCAGAATGTGTCCACCTTGCCAAGTGACCCCTGAGAGTCCATACACCTCTAGTTAGTCTTTATCATTCAATAATAATAATGATACCACCCTACCCTTTTCTTTCAGGAGCTGTGACACTTATGTGCTAGGAAACTAAAAAAGGGAAATGATTCTCTTCCTTCATAGATGAAGCCATTGATGGCTTCTCCTTGGACCCCAAGCAGACGGAAAGATGACCAAAGATGCCAAATTGCATGGTGAATGCAAAGGTACTTCAGAGGGTTTTGCAGTGGTAAGCAAAATCTGAGCGAAATACCATTTTTCTCAATGGTCCAACTCAACACAATCAAAACCTCATGTACCCACATAGCCTGAATGGGCGCTGGACCTATCAATCTCTTCCATTCTCAAAGGGCCAAGGTTCCATTTTGCTCTTGGTATTGTCCAAGTCAGCGATGGTATTAGTTACAGCGAATTAGCCGCCACTCCACAGACTGAGAGTTGATTTTTATTTGCCCCTGGGGTTGACCAGTGGTATTCCTCAGGCACGGCTCTTCTGCCTACTTAGGCTTAGCAAATTAACACAGCATAAATATTTAAATTTAATTGCACCTTCGTGCTTCTGTTATCCACACAATCATTTAGCCCCGAGAACGCATTCTGCATGCAGCTGCAGTTGCTGCATCGTAATTAAGGGTGCTTTTCACCATCAACCCTCAGCAATGCCGTCTATCACCGACCTGCTGTTTGATTTATCATCGTAACACTTTCTTCTACAAATATTGATTTAGTTTCAAGCATTGCCGGGAACCATAGGAAGGAGGTATGGAAACAAAGAGCTTGGCAGGGAAGATGAGCGTGAATGAACAAAGTGCCAAGCATGCTACACCAACACAAGTGGCCTTTCCTCTAGGGGAACCTTGACGAAGGTGCAGTGAGCAAGGCCGGGGAGGACCACAAAGGATTTCTGCAAAAACAGAACTGGTACTTGAACTTGAGTTGGAAGTCCTTAGGGACAATCCAAGAGAAACATCGGCGTTGGGGTCGGCTTTCTTGTTACCATAACCAAAATACCTGACAAGAAAAATTTCAGAGGACGAAATGTTGATTAGGGGCTCATAGTTTCAGAGGTCCAGTCCATGGCTGGCCGACTCCATGGCTCTGACCCAAGGTGAGGCAGAACAAAATGGCGGAAGGGCCTGGAGGAGGAGAGCAGCTCAGGACGTGGCACCAGGAAGCAGAGAGAGCTCTGCTCACCAGGGACAGGATACAGTCCCCAAAGGCACAGCCTGTGACCACCTCCTGCAGCCACACCCCACCTGCCTGCAGTCACTACCCAGTTAATCCATTCAAGTGGATTAATCTACTGATTAGTTTAAGACTCCTATAATCCAATTGTTTCACTTCTAAGTTTTCTTGCCTAAGCTTTTGGGGTAACCCTCATATCTAACCATAATAATTGTCTCAGGTGGAAGAAAATATCAAAGAGAATCATAGTAGGAAGTGTAATAGCCTGTGTAATGGCTCAACTTGAAGTTTAAAGTGGCTGGAGAACAACAGAGTAGTGGAAATACATGGAAAATCAGCTCTTTTTCTACATTTTTTCTCTCCTGCACAAACAAGAGAGATGTACAGTTGCATTATTTCTCCTTCTCAGTCTAGGTACCATTTGCTTGTTCTAGCTTGAGTTACCATTATATTTTGGTTTAATTTTGGTTTCCTGGAGGTGCTTTCCTGCCATCCTTTGTTCTTTGCTGTATAGATGTCCTTCCAAGAGCCCTCTCCTCTGCTTATTCACTTAAACACTAACCTAGCTACTGCTGTGAAGGGTCTTTGCCAATAGAGTTATGGTTGCTAGTCAGCTCACCTTAAAATTGAAGTATTCTGTATTACACAGGTGAGTCTCATGGAGTATGAGCCTTCCAAAGAAAAGAGACTGTAGGAGAGATGTTCAGAAGAGGGAGGCAGAGAAAGGAGGAGGCAGGGAGATTCAAAGAATAAAAGGGACTTGGCTTTTCATTGTTGACTTCAAATGTAGCCATTGACTAAAAAGCAGGAAAGACCCAAGTAAACTCAGAACATCTCAAAATGTAATAGCTCAGCATCTTCAGAAACCACTCTGACGATTTCAGAAATAAGTCTTCCTTCATACTTAGAGAAAGGAAGTCAGTCCTGCCTACCCTTTACAATGTGCTTTAATGAGACCCAACAGAGAGGATTGTCTCAGCCCGCAATGTGTCCAGAGGTTCAATCTCTGGAGACCACAAGCTCATACTGGGGTTTTCTTTAAGGTGCTAAACGTGTATAGATTTGTTACATCCATGTGAAATGAATAACCCATATCCCAGAGGTCCCTGGAAACATTGAACGAAAGGAGTTTCAAATATTAGCTCAACGTGGAGGGAAAATGCCATGCAGATTCAATATTTTGATGGCTGGCCTCCTTTCTAAATACGAGAACTGTCAGGGGAGTTAAATCTCTCTGAACGTGATTCTAAATATGTGCCTAAATTCACCTTCCTCTTCTGTCACAAACACACCCATAGGACATCAATATTACCACTTACTCAGCTTTGGGGTAGCTCATCATCACAGGGGCAGTTGTGGAATGAGCCCCTCGTCTGAGCATGCAGAAACAAGATGCAGATAATAAAAGTAAGCCGTGAAGGTCATGGTCCTGGAGTTTTCCATCCAATAGGATGTGAACTGACTTTTACAAATAGTCACTTAAAGGATGATTAATTCATTAATGAACATAACACTTCAGTTTGGCAATAGGAATAAGTTCTAGAAATTCATTGTACAACATCATCCCTGGAATCAACCTTACTACATTGTACACATAAAAAATGTATGTGATTGTTAAAAAGCTAGATCTCATGTTTAGTGTTCCAACCATAATTTAAAAAGGAAGAAAAAAGATGACTAACTGTAAAAAAAAACCAAACAGGATATATCCAATCAGTATGGTACCCATACAAGAATGGAGTGTCCATAGGAGAAGACTAGAAGATCATGGAAAGACTTCCCATAAACAAATGTAAGTTGAGCCGGGTAGTAGGTAGGATTACCAATCTCTAAAGCAGAAATGGAGGTAATGCCATGAGATGGAAAATAGCATGTGAGTTTTGGGGGCACATGGCAGGTCTAAACCATAATAGCCTGACAAGAACATGAAACTCAAGACTCATTACAGTATCGTGAATATAATATTTGGGATTGGAAGGGAGGAACAGAGTTTGGAACAGGAGTGAGGAGGTCTCTGGACATTGAAGAATATCATGGAGGAATGTTTTTCAATTTTTTCACCAAGTGATTAGATCAAATACATATTGTAAAATGATCACTTGGTGTGGTGGCACAGCATAGGATACACCCTAGGAAGCCCAATGGAAACTCAGGAGAGCACTGAGGAACTTACTCTTATCTCTGAAAAGAGACCACTGTGTTGTTGAAAGGGAGATGAGAAGGAAGAAGAAAATGCAGATGTGAGACAATTTGCAAGGAAAGAATAGACAATGGTTAGGAATACAGAAAGGAGGAAATCGTGGAGACTCACTCTTCATGCTTACAATTATGGTGGAAGGAACATGGCCCTGGCTGGGGACAGCGTGGGGCTGGAAACCTGGGGTCCTGGACCGGGATCTATCCATTCATCACAAAAACTGAGTGAATTTGCCCAAAGAGGGTCAACCTGGAGCTACAAAGAAGAAAATTAGAAAGGGTTGGTAATTTATATACTATCTTTGTCTTTCAATCAAACAGGAGATGATAACTTTGTTTTATGTTTAACTTTTCATATGTTAGAAGCAGACTGTGTCTCAGGTTGTCTCCTGTATGGAGGAGGCAAAATTCCAAGATTTGGAAAACTTCTGACCAACAGGAAAAATTGCACATAAGGTGTGTGTGTGTGTGTGTGTGTGTGTGTGTGTGTGTGTAGCTAGAGACAGGAAGAAAGAGATGGAAGAGTGAATATTGTAGGATGATAAAATTAAGCAGGATAGGTGAGTCCATTTTAATTCTAAGTGAACAAGACTGAAGAGAGGAAACAGATATCGAAGACTAGACAGATCTTGTACAACTCGAAGAACACATAGGCCCCTGCTTCTCTGGCCTCCGGAGAGGGCCTCTTCCTTGCTTACTGTATTCTCGTGTTCGTAGAGAATATCACTGCTGCTTTCTTGATCTGCTTGACTCAGGAGCAGGAATCAACAGACAATGCTCCGTCATCATGATAATTTTATCAATTAGAGTCTATTAAAACCTTAGTTCCTTCTTTTCAACATTTGTATCACTGCATTTAAAATGTTACGTGCAATGTTCAGGCTCTGCATTTCACATTGGAATGGACTAAAGATATTGCTCGTTATTTATTTTGTAATTCCTTAATAAAGCTTGAGTTCTCACATATCAAGTTGACTTTGAATACAGATCATCGTTGTTATTTCAATTTAAAAAATATTCTTGTCTTATCACACATGCTACTTAGATCGCATGTCACTCTCCGCCTCCCATTCAATTCTTTAGAAAAGCAGCATGTATCGGTTCATCTGTTGCTCTATAACAAGTTGTCTCAAAACTCAGGAGCTTTAAAACAACATTCTCTTATGCTGTCTGTGGTTCAGAAACCCAGGTGGAATGCCGATTTGTCTTTTAGTTCAGGAATTTTTATAAGGTATCGAGCCTGTTGGACTTGGAAGGGATCTGCTTCTAGGCTCCACCCTGTGGGTGGCGGAAAGATTCATTTCCTTGGAGACTGTGTCTCAGGCCACCATGATTCCCTGGAAATTAGCAGGAGGCTACCCTCTGTTCCTTGCCAGTTGGTGTTCCCATGGCAACTCGTTTCACAAGAATGATTAAGGGACAGGGTCAGATAGGCTCTACAGGAAAAAAAAAAAAGGATGCCATGATATTTTATAACCTTGTCATGGAACACATATCCTACCATCCACTTCTATTGGTTAGAAACGAGTCTATCCTACATTCAACACAGAAAGGCGTGGAAACCAGGAGGTGGGGATCACTGGGTATCACTAATAGTTTTCTCTGGTGCTGGGGATGGACGCCAGGACCTCATGCAGGCTAGGCAAGTGCTCTACCACTAAGCCACATCCACAGGTCTCACTAAGGTGCTGGGAATTGAACCCAGGGGCACCTAACCACTGAGCCACATCTCCAGCCCACTTTATTTAAGACAGCAGCTCATGAAGTCTGGCTTCATTACTTCATTCTTGCAAGTACAGATGCTCCTTGATTCATGATGAGGTTACATCTTAATAACTCCAAAGTACATTTTTAATACCCTAAGTAAAACATTTAACTGACCAATCGCCACAACTGTGAAAGTCATCAGAATCCAAATGATGTCGCTTGGGTCAAACCCTAACAAAATAAATCAACAAAGGCAAGAGACAAGAGGTCAGAGACTCTGCCAGAACCACAGATTTGCACAAAGGCCACCATCACATTATATTTAAAAAAAAAAATGCTTCTGCAGAAACAACTCCCTAGCAACCATCTGTCCAACCTTGGACAGACCACTCTTGCTATCGACCCTCACACTCAAGGATAATTGTATCAAAACACCTTAGGCAACCCCTTTTTATTTTTACCTTGAAAACCTTTGTTTCCTTTTGTCTCCTTAGAGATGCCCATGCAAGTTTCCACTGCAAAATTTGTTCTCAAATACATGCATTATCTTTGGAGAACCTCCCTCCACTTGTTATTGAGGTTGACATCCTTTACTAACACTGCCCTGAAGATCATCAGTTATTGACCTTCCTGGTCGTCTGCCTATCTGGGAGCTACAGCCCACGCTATTGTCCCAGCATCACAAGAGAGAGTCAACATGCCGATCACCACTCTCTCCAGAAAACATCAAAAATTCCATATTTGAAATGGGGTTTCTGTGGATCGTCTGACTTTATTTTTAAGACTGTAATTTTTATTTAATATTTTGCTTTCCACTGGGTTATTCTGGTGCTTCGTAGTTGTACAGAATGATGGGATTCATTGTTATATATTCGTACATGCACATCACATAGCAGTATGATTTGGCTATCACTCAATATCACTCAATATCAATATCACTCCCTAGTAGATCTCCTCCCTCCCTATGTCCCACCTCTTGGTCCTTTTTCTCTACTGATCTCCCTATGACTTTCATTAGAGCCTAACCCCATTCCTCACCTTTTCCTTTTCCTCTCTAGCTGTCACATATCAGATAAAATATACAACCCTTGACTTCCTTAGTCTGGCTTATTTCACTTAACATGATAGTCTTTAGTTCCATCCACTTTCCTAGAAATGTCAGCATTTCATTCTTCTTTAAGGCTGAGTAATATTCCATTGTGTACATACACCACATTCTCTTCAGCCATGCATCCATTGATGGACACCTAGGCTGGTTCCATAGTCTAGCTATTGTGAATTGTGCTGTTATAAACATGGGCATGCATGGGTCACTGTAGTAAGATTTAATTCTTCAGGATAAATACCCAGGAGTGGTATAGCTGGGTCAAAAAGTGGTTCCATTCCCAGTCTTATCTCCATTATGATCACATTAATTTTTAAATTTAAAACACATTTTAGTAATGAAATATTTTTATTTCTTTTTCAAAATTTATTCTAATGAGTTCTCCATGACAGTAGAATGCACCTGGACACATCATACATCTATGGAGTCTAACTTCTCATTCTTCTGACATGGTCATGTAGTCATATATGCACATGGGGTGATAACATCTGATTCATCCTACTGTCCTTCCTACCTGGTACCCCTCTCCTCCCTTCAATCCCCTTTGCCTAATCCAAAATACCTCTGTTCTTCCCTAGCTACACCTCACTTTATTGTGAATTAACATCTACATATCAGAGAAAACATTCAACCTTTGCTTTGGGGGGATTGGCTTATTTCACTTAGCATGAGTCTCCAGTTCCATTCATTTACCTGCAATTGCTATAATTTCATTCTTCTTCATGGCTGAGTAATATCCCATTGTGTATATGGACCAAATTTTCTTTATTCATTCCTCTGTTGAAGAGCACCTAGGTTGGTTCCATAGCTTAGCTATTGTGACTTGAGCCGCTATAAACATTCAATACAGCTCACAGATAAATTGAACCCCTCAACAAAAGTGTACAATCTTGTGTTTTTTGGCATGCTCACAGTTTTGTGGAACCATGGCTACAATATATTTCAGAACATTTTTATTGTCCCCAAAAATAAATGCTTTCCCCACTTATTCACCATCCCCTAAGACCCCCTAACTCCACTCAGCCTTAGGCATCTACTGATGGACGTGCCCTGTCTATATGAATTTGCTTGATTCACACATTTCCTGTGAATGAAGCCATTCAAAATTCATGCTTTCCTTGTGAATGCCTTCCACTGGGAATCATGTCCAGGTCCCTTTTATTATAGCATGAATTACTACCTCATTCCTCCATGACCAATGGAGGTATGACCCCATGCACAATTTGCATGTCACTCATCCATTGATCTCTTGCTGGGCACCCAGGGTTATTTCCACCTATATTTGTCCATTTTTTGATTCAGTAAAAATGTCTCCTTTCTGATGTGAATCAGTCACCTTTAGTTTTACTATCATGCTTCCCTGAGGAAATTCAGAGATCCAGAGGTGGGGTGTGGCGTGCACAGAGAGTTCCATGTCGGCTTCTCATCCGCTGGCTCTCCGTGTGCTGGGGATGGCAGGTCTTCTCATTGAGCACACATGTGACAGCCACGGAGGAAGGAAGTGAGTTCCCGGCATTCGGGGAGTGAAAGCAACATCAGACCCCAAGAGCTGAAGTGGAGAACGTTGCATATGGCGTCAGAGACTGGGTCAAAGAAGATATTACAGAAAGAAAGCGTCGGTCATGTTCCTGACAGTGTCCCTGATACCAAAAGGCATGGGGAGAAGGCAGGAGGAGGATTTTAAAAGAGAACATCAGAGAAGTCAGAAAAGATGGGGGCAAAGTCCTCAATTCATTTTCCAGCTCCCGAAAAATTACAGGGAATTCATCAAGTTCTTGTGACTCCAGGATTGAAGCCTGAAGGTGCTCATGGGGGAAAAATAACCCTGAGAAAAGCGACTCAGTAATGCATATGAAAACTGAATTATCACCCCGGGGGAGAGTATTCTGTGGGGACTGACTTGTGTAGTGTGCCAGTTCCCAAAATCATGTTCCCATACGCACGTTTCCTGTGGAACAATCTCATCATCGGCTCTACTCTATCCACAGAAGATGACAATTTTAGTCTACACGTAATGAATCAGTATTTGCTTTTATTTCTCTGCTTCCCACTTTATTTCACAAAAATCCCACTTTGTAGCAACTTCCAAGAAATCACTTGGCACTTGAATGTCTAGATGCGTAACTGAATGAACCCATGCCAAAGCAGTCCCACAGAAAGGCACGTTGTGCTACGTGACACAGCGCCTTTGATGAAGCGGTGGGCCCAACCCGTCACCCAAGCACCGTTCATTCCTGTGGACGGGACTCCCTCCTGAAGGAGTTCTTTCGATGGCCATTGATTTTTGAAGATAACAGATGTCATACCCAAATCCAAACAGTCCTCTTGGCCTTCAGATGTCTACATTTTGCTTTAAAATATCTAAATTTTAACCAAGACACTGTTTCCCAGGTTTCCATCACGAGTGCTCCAATATCAAGTCCCATTATTTATCTTGACTTTACCCATTTAATACACATGCGACACATAGTCTTAGTTCAACCAAGAGGCATATAAAGAAATGGAGGCAGAGAGATGCAGTCACTGGCTCAGTGTCCCAGAACTTGGGTGTGTGGGTTACACCAGCACGCTCCAGCTTTGTTAAATTCTCCAATGGCTTTCCATATCCTTACCCTATTGGAACATGCCGCCATTTTGATTACTCACTCTGTTCCCAGAGGCTGTCTTTTAGTGTGGCTGGGCTTTTCCCAGATAGAAAACCAAAGTCAGAGCCTGAAAAAATAAAATCACTGAAGATAGGGACACATGGACTGCTAACTCTGAAGGCAATTGCAGTTATATGAAGCTATGTAGACATGCAATACAACCAAAATATGGAATATTTCCTGGTCAGGGAAAGACTGCCATTGGGAGTATTTATTTATTTACTTATTAATCCAGGGACTGAACCCAGGGACACTTAACCAGTGAGCTACATCCTCAGCCCATTTTATATATTATTTTGAGACAGAGTCTCATTAAGGTGCTGAGGCTGGCTTTGAACTTGTGATTCTTCCTGCCTCAGTCTCCTGAGCCATTGAAATTGCAGGCATGCACAGCCACATCTGGCTGGAAGTATTTATTAACTTCGACTGAGATCTTTGTCTTTAATGGTAAGATCAGTATCGGATTCCGTCCCCACATTTTTAGATCCAAAACACAAAAAAATGGCAGACTTTTGGAAAGTTGAATGAACAATATGAGGAACACCTGTACGCCCTTCTTTGGAATTTTACTAATTATTAATCATTTACTGTGTTCTCACACTTGCCTGAGCTGTCTGGTTTTACTTATGCTGTTTCATTCAAATAGACTCACAGGTCACCATGGCTATAATATCACTGGTTACATAATCCCATGGCACCTCGTGGTTTACCTAGACCGTTACTGATAAAAGTGTTGTTATATGTCACATGACTGATTATATAGACACACACATCAGATACTATAAACAGAAGTGTGTACGAGCACATAAATATAAGTACATATGTATGCACATGCGTATAGCTACATATAAAATATATATGTGTTTTAGTCAGCTTGTTCATTGTTGTGACCAAAAGACCCAGCAAGAACCATTTTAGAGGAAGAAAAGTTTATTTAGGGCTCATAGTTTCAGACGCTCAGTCCATGGCTGGCCAACGCCATGGCTCTGGCCCAAGGTGAGGCAGAACAAAATGGCGGAAGGGCCTGGAGGAGGAGAGCAGCTCAGGACGGGGCACCAGGAAGCAGAGAGAGCTCTGCTCACCAGGGACAGGATAGAGTCCCCAAAGGCACAGCCCAGTGACCACTTCCTCCAGCCATACCCCACCTGCCTAGTCACCACCCAGTTAGTCCATTCAAGTGGATTAATCCATTGATTAGGTTTAGGTTCTCATAACCCAATTCTTTCACCTCTAAACCCTCTTGCATTTTCTCACAAATAAGATTTTAGGGAACACTTAGATTACACATAAAACATATTATGTGTGTGTGTGTGTGTGTGTGTGTGTGGATTCAAACCACTTCAAACCATTTGAACATAATGATATTTTACTAATTAATAGTTTAGGGAACATCTCCTAAGAACAAAGTGTCTTCCACCTCATAATGCCACTTAATATAAGGTATTTACAATTATACAATATTATCTAAAATACCATCACTTCTCTCAATGATAGCAACATCTCATACGCTGCATGTGTTTTAATCCAGACTCATATGGATTGTGCTCACCGTCATCGGGTGATAGAGTCACCACCCTTCTTTAATCTAAAACGTCCCCATCCCCTCCAGAATTTGTTTCCTAAAATCGACATTTTTGAAGATTGCCCACCGGCTGTTTCACAGAATCCTCTTCCATCTGGGTTCGTCTACCGGCTTCCTCGTGAATCGGTTCACACCAAGCGTCTGGGCAGAAGCCCGGCCTCGGTGGTTCTGAGCTGATCCTATCAGGAGTCAAACGAAGTCAGTTCCTGCCTTTGTTCTGCAGGCACAGAACCAGCATGGGAAACGAGATGCCCCGGAAATTAAGCTTCAGTGAAATTACTTGTTTTTATCATTCCTATCCTCAAAAAAGAAAAAAAAAAAAGAAGAAAAGAAAAGAAAAGAAATTAAAAAAAAATAAAGGAAAACACGATGCATGTTTCCATCCTTATGAGTTCTGCACTGTGGAGTCAGAAACTCTTGGAGAAGAAAAATGGTGTTTGTGTTGAACAGTATGAGCTCCTACTTCTTGTTATTTTTTCCCCAAATGATATATTGTAAAAAAAAAAAAAAAACTATTTGCACAGCATTTGTGACGCTTGATGTCTCATCAGTCACCTGGAGATGAGGTTACGCTTTCACAGAGGACGGGCACGGTCTATGTAACTCGTGGGTGGCATTTTATATGAAGGATGGGAGGCGCGTGGATCTCATATCTACGGTGCCGTGGGGGCCCTGGAAGGGGTCCCCTGCGGAGACCGAGGAGCATCTCCACGAGCGGCTTTGGAACTGAAGACCTTGGCATAGCCTACGCTCATTGTAACCGACTGATTCCTGGTCCACGTTGAAACGTGTTCTAAAAACCCACGGGGAGTCCGTTGGACCACAGTTCTGTGACGGTCACCTTGTAAGTCACTGTAAGACACCGTATGGTGTCGGCGTGACTCACAATGCCCCTGATGGGTGTGATTTCCTGCCCTCCCTCAAGATCACTCAGCCAAGTTTCCAAAACCCATAAAGCACAGCATCACCAAACTTTCCTTGTAGGTGACGCTGAAGTCCAGGCAGGTGTCTCTGAAAGTGATTGACCGCACTCATCTGCAGGTGGCTGGAAGGACTTAACACTAAACGAAAGCACCTTAGGTGCTGAGCCCAGTTCTGAAGCACGCTCACATTACCTTCTATCCCAACAACATGCCCTCTTGCTTATCTTTTTTTTTGGTACCAGGGATTGAACTCAGGGGCACTCGACCACTGAGCCACATCCCCAGCCCTATTTTGTGTTTTATGTAGAGACAGGGTCTCACTGAGTTGCTTAGCGCCTCGCCATTGCTGAGGCTGGCTTTGAACTCGCGATCCTCCTGCCTCAGCCTCCCTAAGTGCTGGGATGACAGGCACGAGCCTCTGTGCCCGGCTCAACAATTTCTATTGCAGTGTTAATAGCCAGTATTTAAATGTAAAGA
This sequence comes from Geosciurus inauris, assembly GCA_004024805.1. Taxonomy (NCBI): domain Eukaryota; kingdom Metazoa; phylum Chordata; class Mammalia; order Rodentia; family Sciuridae; genus Geosciurus; species Geosciurus inauris. The sequence continues at coordinate 15,453 of PVHX01007460.1, read as the reverse complement.
ATTGCAAAGAGAGCTACCGTAACTCTGCCTCGGTTTAACCCAAGAACACCAGTGCTGGACCCGCATCCTGTCCAGGATCACCTCTACATGCTGGAAGGACCACCTTTCCTGCAAGTTTGTACCCACAAAACTTGTGGGAGATGATTGATTTCCCCTAAATACTCGAGATCATCATGTTTATTTCTATCACCAATTCTTGTCACAGGAAGCTTGAGAATTCCTATAAATCGCATCTTCTCAATGGAGGATAGCATTGGCTGGATCTCAGGGAAATAGTTCTGGTGACGCAGCTTCAGCACACAGTTTATGTCTTTTTCTTTTATAATTTCCTCGCCGTTAAAATGTAGAACGGCTGCCAGGCGCGGTGGTGCACACCTGTAACCCCAGCACTTAGGGAGGCTGAGGCAGGAGGATCGCGAGTTCAAAGCCAGCCTCAGCAATGGCGAGGCACTAAGCAACTCAGTGAGACCCTGTCTCTACATAAAACACAAAATAGGGCTGGGGACGTGGCTCAGTGGTCAAGGGTCCCTGAGTTCAATTCCTGGTTTCAAAGAAAAGAAAAAATATATATATAGAAGGGCAGGCCCAGCCATTGTGGTTAAATCCCACATTTTTAGGCTTGGATTCATTGTTCTGTGTTACTTGATTTTTCTAACATATCCCAGGTAGAGGGGCTTTGTACTCTGGCTGGAAGTCACCTTTCTTTGAGAATCTAGCGGCTAAAGCAGTGCACAACTTCTCCTTACGTTCATGGCGAACACCAGCTTCTCAAGTGCCAGGATCAGAATTAGCGTCTGATCTCCCCCTGGGCCCTGGGTCTTCCCCCCACACTGACCCTGCTCCATTTCGACCAAATAAGCCTTCCAGCTTCGCTGGCTTTGAGGAGCTGACTCCCGTCACCAACTTTAGTGCTCACCTGGCTGGCCCATCTGCTCCCATTAACGCGGCTGTGCAGACACCACGTCTGACTTGTGGGTCCCTCTAGTAGTAGTTGCATAAACTGGTTCAAGACTGTGGAGGTCGCTGACGCTCGAGGAAACCACAAACCCATCACCCGGGCTTGCACAAGGGTGGTGACCTTTGGAGGTCGGGGCCTCGAAACATGAGACCACCCCCCTCTTGTAGACGAGAATCTTAGGAAGATGGTGAAGTTTGAAGACCCCTGCACCTTGACTTTTCCTATCTTTCAATCACCTTCCCTCACGCCGTAGAGCATCCAGCGTCTCTTTATTTATCTAATTAGATACACATGATAGCAGATGCATTTTAATTCTTTGTACACAAATGCAGCCCAACTGGCAGTTTCTCTGGTTGTACACGGTATCGAGTCGCACCACACGTGCATTCATACATGCACCTAGGGCCATGATGTCCATCTCATTCCACCATTTTTCCTGCCCCTTTCTCCTTCCCCCACTTTGCCCAAACAAATTTCCTGCATTCTCCCCACGACCTTCTCCCCTTATGGATCAGCATCCACTGATCAGAGAGAACATTTGGCCTTTGGTTTTTTGGGATTGGCTTACTTCACTTAGCATGATAGTCTCCAACTCCATCCATTTACCTGGAAATGCCATAATTTTATTCATCTTCATGGCTGAGTAATATTCCATTGTGTATATAGACCACAATTTCCTTACCCATTGATCTATCAAAGGGCATCTAGGTTGGTTTCACTGTTTAGCTATTGTGAATTGAGCTGCTATAAACATTGAAGTGGCTGTGTCACTGTCTGCTGATTTTAAGTCCTTTGGGTATAGACCGAGGAGTGGGGTAGCTGGGTCAAATGGTGGTTCCATTCCAAGTTTTCTGAGGAATCTCCGTACTGCTTTTCAGAGTGGTTGCACCCATTTGCGGTCCCACCAGCAACGTATGACTGTGGTCCCATCTGCACGTCACCAGTCTCCTCATGAATACCATCCTTTTTGAACAAAACCCATCGTTTCCGTGATTGACATCCTGCACGGGGGTCAAAATGGGCCTTGTTGAGTCCACTCTGTCCATCGCTCAGACGAGTTCCCATCCCTCCCTATCCACTGAGGAGAGCCAGCTCCGATACGGAGACGGCCACCGCTCATCCGCCCAGCTGCCTGTCTTTGGTGATTAGGGTTCCCACGTGTGTGTCCAGTTTCTCGGCTGTGGACGGCAGAGGACTCCACGAGCATATGACACGGATTTGCATCCAAACCGCACGCTACGTATCCAGGATCTGCTGGGTGCAAAGCATGGCCCCTTCCTCTTCCTTCAGGGAAAAGACGGCACATGTCCTTGCGATTTTGCCCAAAGCAGATGATGACACATGGTCACATCAATTGATTTTAAGACCTGATCAAACATGAGTGCGTTCCACGATACCTTATCAATTTCCAAGGTGACTAAAATGAATCGCTAGTGTCCCATCATCTGTTATCAACCATGCCACCGGCTTCGGAGGCAGGAACGGTTAGAAAACTTCCACTGTGTTTTGAGAAATTTCTGCAAAAGAAGTCTGAACTCATTTTACGAAAAATCTATCGTCTCTCTTCCCTTCCCAGACCTCAAATTACTCAGTGATTCTGATAATGCCACAGACGTCTCTTCCCCACCCCATCCATGGCCCTCAAGCTACATGATTCCTTCAAGTAAAAATCAGCCAAGCGATGAGGCCTAATCTGGGCCCTGGGCCTTGCAATCCCTGGGCTGGGAATAAAGCCGTCCGATGGTCTACAGTGTGTGCAAATGAATTAATTCGCTTTACGGCTGTAGAGATGCTCTGGGAGGCTTGTTTTGCACCAGCTGGAGAGAGGCCATTCATTTCAGCTCATTGAATTGAGGATTGGATCAGGAAGCCCAGCTCAACCTCACCAGCGCTTCTGCGCAAACAATTCTTGCACAGAAACGGCAGGTAATTGAGTTGGCGTCCACGGTGGGGGGATCCAATCAGCCAGGCCAGAGTTCGGGCATCGGCTGAATTTTCCCCAAAGTGAAAACCGAGTGATGAATTTCCCATGTGTGCATCCTGGCACGCGATGGCCCGCTGGCCTTTCTAAGGATGGCTCCTGTGGTCTGAAATTTTGTCAGACTCTCGGAACTGATTCAACTTTACACTTTTCACTGTTGGTTTAAATGAACTTGGGGGGTTTTAAATTGCTTTTCTTAGAAAATGTATAATATGCATAACAAACAAAGGTCCTCTTGCTATTTCAGTTATCCGCCCTTATCCCTGGGGTTGTGGATCCTGAAACTGGGGTATGACCCAAGCCTCACCTGCACTAGGGTTTTCTTTTCTTTTTTTTTCCTGTCTATTCTTACCTAATATACAATTTAATTGATTAATTAGGCCCAGTAACAGATTCCCCCAAATTCACAAGGTATTAGAATGGTTAGCTCATACTGTAATAAAAGCTATTTGAAACTCGTAGATCATTTCCTTTGGGAATTATTTTACCGAATATTTGGTTGACCACCGTGAACTGAAACCAAATTTCATAACAGAAGTGGAGATTTTTTTTTTTTCTATGCACACCTGAATCCAAATTCCAGTTTTCCTCCTTAATAACAATGGTCTTGACCTGTTATTCCAGCAGCTCGGGAGGCTGAGGCAGGAGGATCGCAAGTTCAAAGCCAGCCTCAGAAACACAGTGCGAGGCACTAAGCAACTCAGTGAGACCCTGTCTCTACATAAAACACAAAATAGGGCTGGGGATGTAGCTCAGTGGTCGAGTGCCCCTGAGTTCAATCCCCAGTACCAAAAAAAAAAAAAGTCTGGCGAGGTGGCACATGCCTGTCATCCCAGCACTTAGGGAGGCTGAGGCAGGAGGATTGAGAGTTCAAAGCCAGCCTCAGCAATGGCGAGGCCCTAAGCAACTCAGTGAGACCCTGTCTCTACATAAAACACAAAATAGGGCTGAGGATGTGGCTCAGTGGTCCAGTGCCCCTGAGTTCAATCCATGGTATCCCCCTCAAAAAAAATAAAGATACACGTACAAGATATTTGCTTTCCAAATTTCTGAGGAGGAGGACTTTCAAAGGAATTGTATTTGTAGGTACTCTTAATTTCCTAGTAATGTGGAGAATATTCCTGAATTGACCTAATCAGTTACACAAAGTCCTTCACCATCTAGCATACGGAAATCTCTCTTTTTTTTCTCACTTTGTCCAACCTCTGTCTATTTGAATGTCTGTAATGCTGATTTAGTTTATTGATCCCTCCATTCTCCCTCCTTGGGTTTTTCTTCTCACAGAGCCTCCTTTCCCCACTTCCCTATTGTGTTACGCATCATAAAGAGAACAAGCTCTGCAGGTAGCATTTCACAGGATCCAAGTCACTGGCATAATTTTAGATTACTCCAACAGGAAAGTGGATGATGGGAGGAAGGGCAATTCAGAGTCCTTCACGTCTCTCTTCTGATGAATCTCACCCAGGGCCAAAATGCATGCCCTTTCCTTGGTAGCAGGTTCCCCTGAGATTACAAATATCATCCTCTTCCCTAGGTCTCCAGCCTAAGAAGGTAACCATGGTCAGAGACTCAGGGGATAAGACAATTCATCATCTTTCTTGGAGTCTTATTTTCCAAAGGGCAAGGTGGTAAAAATAACCACCACCTTCAAAATGTATGTTTTATTTACCTCATGAGAGAAATCCTAGTGTGATGAGAAAACCAAGATTTTGTAGAACTAAGAAAATCTAGTGGAAAATTATCCTCACCAGCATCAAGAACGGATGACTGGTCCTAATCTTGGTGCACAATTCATAATACAAGTGTATGAATACATTTTTTTTCCACTGGGTAGTAATTTTACATTCGTGGATTTTTTTATATGACATTTCAGGCAACTGAAATCAACTCAGAACTTTTTCTTCACTGACTAACTGTGCATATTTGATTTTTTTTGCCTTGCATATCACAAATACATTGGAAATGTCTCCTGACTTTGCTAAGCAAGGGATGCATGCTTCATTTCTTCATAAAAAATATCTTGGAAGTTTGGACCCTTGCAGATTTAGCTTACCTTGGCCATTTCTCTGACCACTGATAGTTGCCTTTCTGTGAGAAAGAGTGTGTGTGTAACTTTAATACTCTTTTCTTAACGTATTGGAAGAAAAAAGGATGAATTCAAGAGATATACAGTGAATCAGACTTTGATTGACATCTAGGAAAATTTGAATTCCACCACTATCATCTACCAATGCTGATCTTCAAGCTCCTTCCTCAAAAGCAATACCTTCAATCTTACAATGATAGTGATAGAAACCACCTCAAGCACGTGTGTTGGGATTTAAATGAGATGATACACATCAAAACACACAGCACTGGAGGTGGCTCCTGAGATGCCAGGACATTGGCACATTCATGTCATGCCACATGGAATGCACCCCTTTCTGGGCACCCAGAACTGCTGATTCTCACCAATAAGAACCTATCTTCTTCCTTGCCTCCTCTCTCATTTTTCTTCAACGTCTCTTATTTTTCTTTGACACGCAGAGCATGTCCAAGGAGAAATGTCTCAGCAGATGTCATTTTCGTCATCTCAAAAATAAAATCGGATTTTTAGCCCAGGTGGATAAGCATAATATAATCACTCTCCAGATTGTATCTGTGTGTGTGTGTTTGTTTGTTTGATTTTTCAACTTGGAAGAACAGGAAAGCATCCATCCAACGTATCAAACCAGTCGATGCCACCAAACATCTGTAGAAATCCTGCTGTTATTCTCTTACTGAATATAGGGATGGGTGCTCTCCAAAATATTAAATAATCTTTTGCGGTACGTGTTTTAGTTGGAGGTTGTTTTGGAAGCAAATCATTTGTTTCCTCCTTTTGCTTTTTCTTGACCTCAGTGAAGGGCAGATTGGTTTATCAGCATGGATTTTTCTGAGCTCCTCGGTGAAGCTCTCCCAGACCTCCACCATATGGTTATCCTATCATTCTTACATTTTATTCCCATTACCACACAGGCTAACTTCCAAACAAATCACACTCCTTAAGTCTTGAGGAACAAGCTATAAGCTGTCCTACATCTTTGACCTTGAATGTTACCTTCTGGAAATTGATTTCCTTCCATCCACCAACTGAGCTTAGTTAGACCCTCTCTGGAGACCAGAGAAGATGTCTTCCTATTCCCAGAGACGTCCTGTGCTCCCTGTAGTCAGAACATCTCTGACTTCTCTCGAACACGTGCATTTCTTTGTCTTCTCCTCTTCAACCACCAACTTCTTGAAAATATGATCCTCATGCCTTACTGGTTGTTTTTTTTTTTTTTTCCCCTCCACTTGGTGTAAATGGACTATAAGAATGGCCAAAGAGGTAGTCACTCATTCCTAGGGTGGACATGTTTCCCAGTTTCCAGTGGTTTGACTTGATGTCAAAGTTCTCATCTTCTCTTCTGTAAAGACACCTCTCACATTGGATTAGGGTGCACACTTCGGAGCTTGTATTAGTCAGCTTTTTTGTGTCACTGTGACCAAAAGGCCTGGCAAGAACAACATAGATGAAACATAGTATATTTGGAGCTCCTGGTTCCAGAGGTTCAGTCCATGGCTGGCCGACGCCATGGCTCTGGCCCAAGGTGAGGCAGAACAAAATGGCGGAAGGGCCTGGAGGAGGAGAGCAGCTCAGGATGTGGCACCAGGAAGCAGAGAGAGCTCTGCTCACCAGGGACAGGATAGAGTCCCCAAAGGCACAGCCCAGTGACCATTCCTCCAGCCACACCCCACCTGCCTGCAGTCACCACCCAATTAGTCCATTCAAGGGGATTAATCCACATATGAGGTTATACCTCTTGTAATCTAATCATTTCACCTGTGAATATTCTTGCATTGTCTTACAAATGAGCTTTTGGAGAGCATCTCTTAACTCAACCATAACAGCTCGTTTTACCATAATTTTTGTTTTTCTTTGAAGGCATCTTATTCTGATGCATCTCCCTTAAAATCTTTTTTTTTTTTTTTTTGGTACTGGAGATTGAACTCAGGGGCACTCGACCACTGAGCCACCTCCCCAGCCCTATTCTGTGTTTTATGTAGAGACAGGGTCTCACTGGGTTGCTTAGCGCCTCGCCATTGCTGAGGCTGGCTTTGAACTTGTGCTTCTCCTGTCTGAGCTTCTCTAAGTGCTGGGATTACAGGCTTGTGCCACGGTGTCCCTTAAAATCGTTTGATGTACAACTTTTGTTTATTAAAGTGCAAAAACATTATAGACTCTACAGAAACCGTAATATGAATTTTGATCTTTTCCTAGGCTAGTGATGGGTTGTACACAGCTCTCTCACGATACTGGCTAATGGGAATTGGCTGTGGGTCCAATCAGCCACGTGATCACCAAGATGAACAATCGGTTGTCTATAGTGTACGGTGCGGCTAAGCTGGGATGCTTGGTAGATTAGATGCATGGCATGCACTATTGACTTAGGATATTTTCCATTTAGGATAATCTTATTGGGATACAACCCTGTCATGAATTGGGGGATATATATATATATATATCTGCAGGCAATTATCACATCCTAGAGTTTCTTCTGGAAAATTGGATCTCATGCCTGTAGAAGTCATCCAAGTTCAGAGCTCGGTTAAGTAGTCATGGAGCCTCTGGGGATTTAGGTTCTGCTCGTCAATGGAGTCTGGTCCATCTCGGCCCCGGGTTGACACTCATCTGCTCACCTTGAACATGTCCATCTAATTCAATGCCAGCTGTTGTTTCAAAGCTGCAGTTCATGCTGTATGGCTTCCACACAATCATTTCTCCTAAAGGATCTGGGCACAGTTTAACTGTTCCAAGCATCTTTAGGGGCAAATGATAAATGTGACAAAGAGGCTACCCAGTGCCCTAGACCATTCCTGGGAACCCCTGCAAAACCAAGATCTCCTCACGGTTGGAAAATTCTACTTCCTGTGGCCGTGGCAGGTGCGTGATCTCATGAGCATTCACCTGGCTGGGTAGGTCCATTGTTAATCCCGTGAAAGGCTAAGATGGGGACCAGGAGCTTCCAAGATGTTGGAAGGTGCAGATCTTTCATGCATTCATCTAGCTCACCAGTGTGGCTTCTCATCTTCCGTTTTTTTTTTTTTTTTTTTTTCCCCACCACGAACTTTAGAGCCTACAAGGCAGAATGGTATCCAATATGGCACTAGGATCCTGCTGGTTCATCCATCCAAATGTGCTGATCCACGTCCAGATCAGAAAGTACTCGGGCGGAGATGGGTGCAGAATTCCACATTATTGTTCCGGTTTCCCTTCTACTTTGTAAATTTTAACGTGACTTTTTTTTTTTTTCTTTTGTAATATTAAGCAATTTTCAGTGAAGGGGTGATAGTTTCTTCTTTCTAATTTAGGGACTGCCAAACAGCAAATAGCCAAACATGTCTTGAACGCTTCGAATGTTTCACCTGTTGCTGAACTTGCGATAGATGCATGTGCTAATAAACCCATCCCACGCTGGCAATATGTAAAGTCCGAAATCACTGAATGCACACGGTCCTTTAGCAACGCAGCATATTCTAGAATGTTAGCTGTTTCCTCTCCATCACCTGGCTGACGGGCAGCTAGGTTTTGGCATTCCAAGAGAGCATCATACCGCCAAACACGAGCCCTGGAAGGAACCAAAATTCAAAGTAGAGTTTGTGAGGAATGTGTATCTGTTCTGCACTTGCAGACAGCCAGTCATTCGACTGGAATCTCTTGAGTGGAGACCATCTGTGCTATGGATATTTGCCTACACCAGTGATTTCTTCTACAGAAACACCAAATCCACATAATTCAGGGGCTGTGTTACATGTGTCTTAGGATGCTGTATAGGAAGTGCCTGTTAACTGCTCATCAAAGGACCGCCTATTTTAGCCGGGCGCGGTAGCTCAAGCCTGTAATCCCAGCACTTTGGGAGGCTGAGGCAGGAGGATCGCGAGTTCAAAGCCAGCCTCAGCAATGGCGAGGCGCTAAGCAACTCAGTGAGACCCTGTCTCTACATAAAACACAAAATAAGGCTGGGGATGTGGCTCAGTGGTCGAGTGCCCCTGAGTTCAATCCTCAGTACCAAAAAAAAAAAAAAAAAAGACAGCCTATTTTTAGCATATAATCAAAGGCTGGCTTTGAACTCATGATCCTCCTGTCTCAGCCTCCCAAAGTGCTGGGATGACAGGTGTGCTCCACTGCTCCCAGCAATATGCATCTATTCTTAAGCATTCTCCAGATGAATTTTTAACATGGAAAATAAAGACCTAGGAAGTATATTTCATTCACTTACATTGATTTTTTTCCCTCCAGCCTATATCTATGAAACTACAGCGATTGTAGTAGAAACAGGTGGAATAAAAGATGTTACAGATTGTCTTTGCTCCCCAGCACAGTATTATGTAATAGCAAAAAAAAAAAAAAGTACAATACTGTGCATCTTGAGGGATACACATAATGAATTCTGGTAAGTTTTACTTTCTCACTTGTAGCAAAAAAAAAAAAAAAAATCCCCCACAAATGAGCTGCACACAAAGTTATATTAATTTGCAATGGGCAGGAAGAAGGCATGGAAACATAAATGTGGCATAATTCTTTCTTAGGATTCATCTTCACCACATTATCCACAAGTGATGGAAAAGCTTGAGCAAATTAGTCCTTTATAAAAAGAGAGAACGATCCAGAAATTTAATGGACCTTTATAAGCAACGTCTCATTCCCCCCCCCGAGTTCTGCTCTGCGAATGTGGTCTATACCTGCAAAAATACAGTCACCGATTTCTTTGTAACAATAAACTGGTGGAATCTATATTCCTAGATTCTAATACTAGGAATTTCACGTACACCTGGTTCCACGTGCCTCCAGAGAGCGATGGAAGCTGAAACCCTTTGGTTTAATTACCTGGTGTCCTTTGCTTTCTTTTAAGATGCTTCAAGGTTTCTTTTTTTTTGCTTCTGGTCACAAAAGGAAGGCACCTGTAGGTGTGACCACCGGTTGCTATAATGTGAGTTTCCTCTCGCCTCTGTTTTCTCTTCTAAACCATTCAGAAAATCCTGGGAGATAAGAACGGTCCGTCTATTCTATCATGACGGATATGAGTTGCATCTTGGATTTGGGTACTTATTTCCTGGACTCTGTGCATTATGAGAACTTTAGAATTATGAGAACTTAGAACTTAGGTCATGACAGTAACCCATCTCCCATGGATCTTGCTTAACCCCGAAATAATTGCTTATACAGGTTTCTGTCTTTCTAGTCTCCGTTCAGCACATTTTTGTGCATGGTTGACATTGTGGTGTTGAGGAAATCCTGTGTGCCCGCTGGGCCACTTAATGCCACTTACCACCATTTTGAGTTTGATTTTTCCATGCATAGCTTTCAAGGACATCATCGAAATGTGGAGAATTTTCACGGTTCACTAACGTCTACTTCCCGTGAGTCTGGGACACAGAAGGACAGACTTTGTGCCTCCAAGGGGGACTAAGTAAGAGATGCAGCTCAAACACTAGGTTTCCGTATGGGCAGGGGTGCAAGCACACCTGTGTCTGGGCCACCTCCTTCTTGGTCCTCCCGGTTGTCACTCTAGGCTGAGGTCTTGTCCTTCATGCAAGATATCCAAGAATCAAAGTTTGGAAAACTGGATCACCATATGTAGTAGAATGAAATGGAACCCCTATCTCTCACTCTGCACAAAACTCAACTCCAAATGGATCGAAGACCTAAGCACGAGACCAGAGACCCTGTGCCTATGAGAAGAAAAGGAAGGTCCAACTCTCCATCATGTTGGCTGAGGATCCTCAATAAGACTCCTAAAGCACAAGTAAACCAACAATCAATAAACGGGACAATATCCCACTAAAAATCTTCACCGCAAAGGAAACAATCCAGAATGTGGAGGGGAGCCTACAGAATGGGAGAAAATGTTTTCCACCAGCACCTCAGATAGAGCACTAATCTCTAGGAGATATAGGAAACTCAAAAAACTTGCACACACACACACACATATATATAATCCAAATCAATAAATGGACAAAGGAACTGAACAGGCACTTCACAGAAGAAGAAATACCCATGATCAACAAGTATATGAAAAAACGTTCATCATCTCTACCAATTAGAGAAATGCAAATCAAAACTACACCGAGATTCCATCTCACTCCAGTCAGAATGGCACTTATTGAGAATAAAAGCAACAATAAATGTTGGTGAGAACGTGGGGGGAAAGTTTCACTCTTACATTGCTGGTGAGACTGCAAATGGGTGCAACCACCCTGGAAAGCAGGATGGAGATTCCTCAGAAAATTTGAAATGGAACTACCATTTGACCCAGCTATCCCATTCCTTGGTCTATACCCAAATGACTTAAAATCCACAGACTACAGTGATGTAGCCACATCAATGTTCATAGCAGCTCAATTCACAATAGCTAAACCACAGAACCAAACGGGGTGTTCTTCAAAAGATGAGTAGACAAAATAATATGGTACCAATGACAATGGAATATTACTCAGCCATAAAGAAGAATGAAATGATGGTATTTGCCAGTAAATGGATGGAACAGGAGACTATCATGCTAAGTGAAAGAAGCCAGGTTCAAAAAACCAAAGGTTGAATGTTGTCTCTGATATGTGGATGCTAACCCCCCAAAAGGGATGGGAAGATTGGAATTTCATTGGATTAGATGAAGGGGAATGGAAGGAATGGAGAGAGGATGAGATAGAAAAGAGTAGAATGAATTGGACCTATCTTTCCTATCCTGACATAAGAATACAAAACCAATGTAACTCCACATCATATATGACCTCAATAGTGGGATCCTAATTGAAACAAGTTACACTTACTGTATGTATGTATGTCAAAATACACTCTGCTGTCATGCACATCTAGAAAGAACAAATTAAGTAAAAGAAATTCAAGGGAGAGACAAAAAGAAAGAGAAAAAAAGAATCTCCTTTTCAGGATCTCCATCTGGAATACTTGATCAAAGACAGTGGATTTATATTTGCAGTCATGTTCCACATAATGGTGATCAATGATGGTTTGTATCTATGAAGGTGGTTGTTTTAGTCAGCTTGTTCATTGTTGTGACAAAAAGACCTGACAAGAACAACTTAGAGGAGGAAACGTTTATTTGGACTCATGGTTTCAGAAGTTCAGTCCATGGTGGGCCAACTCCAGGGCTCTGGGCCCAAGGTGAGGCAGAACAAAATGGCGGAAGGGCCTGGAGGAGGAGAGCAGCTCAGGACGTGGCACCAGGAAGCAGAGAGAGCTCTGCTCACCAGGGACAGGATAGAGTCCCCAAAGGCACAGCCCAGTGACCCCCTCCTCCAGCCACACCCCACCTGCCTGCAGTCACCACCCAGTTAATCCATTCAAGTGGATTAATTCACTGATCAAGTTAAGGCCCTTCTAACCTGATCATTTCACAGCTAAACTTTCTTGCACTAACATTTGAGCTTTAGGGAACACCTCATATCTAAACCTTCCAGTGTCCCCATAAGATCTGATCACTTAGTTGTATCGTATCATCTTGGTTCACGTGAGTATACTCTGAAACGTCCGCACAATGACAAAATGAGCTAATGCCTTATTACTTACTGGTCCTGCCATAAACGATGCATGATTATGTGTGTGTGTTGTGTATTAATATATCACATGTATAACTACATGTAGGTACAAACAGACATTCGTATGTCTATATATTTCTATGTATTCACACGTGCTTTTGATTGACAGCATGTATCACGTCTTTATATTACTATATATACAGCACATTAACATCTATTCAGACCTTCATTTTAAAAACCTAATTTTAACAGATCACATCCAATATTCTTTCTTCTATTTCATTCCCATCATTTCCTATACTTGGAAAATGAGTGAGAGAAAAAAAATAATCCTAAAATTATCGATTTCCTAAGAAAAGTCCAACAAGTTGCGGTGAAAGCTTATCATCGTCACCTCTAGTCCTGGTATGGAAAATCCAGTTCTGGAGGGAGAGGATGGCAAATGCTTCACAGGTATTCAACATTGTCCGATGGGACTTTAGGAAATGGTAGTCTTTATGGTCAGGAAAAAGAAACTCGAAGGATCAAAATAAACATCATAGCGGGAGATGAAGGTCACTTAAAAGTACCCCATGGGAGTGTCGTGAAATTAAAGCGGGAAGTCCGATCTTCCGCACAGAATAAAGAGAATGGGAGGGCAAAGAAAACATCTCCAGTACTGAAAAAATACATGTGTGTGTTCACATGATAATGCTACCACTCTGCAGAACTCGTTTCCCCTCATTCTGACCCTCCAAAGGGACCACCCTCACCTCTCCTCTTATCCCTGGTCAACTGGGCTAGCGTATGTATCTCATTATTATCATGATGGCTCTATGTCCTTCCAGATATCCTTATCCACATAACTATGCTCATTAACATGCTAATGAGAAACTAAGACATAATCGAGGGTGTGTGCATTTTTCCCAATCAAGTCACCTCAATCGTCATAGAAGGCCCACCCAATGCGGTTGAGCTCATGGAGACATAGATCCTCCAGGATGTCCTGTTGGCCGCCCCAAGTGGTCTGGGCTGTCCAGAAATGAGTTTGTTTGGTGGTCCTACGAAGACAGCATAACCAGATGTTGCCCCAGTGTCCAAATCCACTTGGAAATTGGCTTTGGGTGTGTCTGTGTGGGTAGTTCTAAAGTCTGCTTTTTGCTTTATTTTTTTTGTAGTAATCGTTTCTCTTATTTGGTGACTGGCTAGCTATGAGTTCAATCCTACCAAGTCACGTTTTTGAATTCACATCCACAACTCTTAACGAGGGTGACTCTGCCCCCCTCTGCCTCCAAAGTGGCATTTAAGCAAAGGTCGAAGGCATTGTTAGTTGTTATGGGTCGGGGTTGGGCTGTGAATTTATCCCAGGGAAGGTGCTCGATATTCTGCAATAAATAAGATATTCTGCAAGAATACAACACACCCAAACGCCCGTGGGACCATAGCTACGAAACCCTGGTTGGTTTCAAGCACTGGAGACGTCCACTTCCAACGTCCACTCCCACACCAAGGTTTTGTGGGACTTCACAGCCATCAATTCGTGGGCAGCCTCAGCCTTGCGGGAAATTGAGAATCGGTGTTTCAGAGCAGTCATTCTTGGGATGAGGGCTTGTGGATGTCCTCCAATGGGAAATCATCTTCCTAAAGAAAGGAGAAACAAGGACACAATCTTGGGGTGCCCTTCGGTGTATACTTTCCCAGGAGCTGGACCTTGTTCCTAGGTCCTGACTTTGGTGGGTGAATTGAAGCCTCTCTCCGTTTTCTTGCTTTACTGACTTGTCCATTTAGATGCCCTTCTACCTGTTTCTGAAACACAATGAATCATCATTGACTACTGTCACCCTTTCTGTCCCCTCAAATATGAAATCTCTCTTTGGGATGTGACCATGTTAATCTAAAAAGTCAAAGTTGGATTGCACTCATCAAAATGCTCCTGCACATTCTCCTAAAAATCATACATGATACCTGTTATAGTTTGGATCCAGAATGTCTCCCAAAAGGGCCTGTGTTAAAGGTTCCCAGCTCAACGCTGTGGGGAGAAAGTGAGGTTTTTATGAGCTGGAGCCTCTTGAGGAGAAGTTAAAGCTTGCGGGGCAAAATCTTGAAAGGCACTATGGGACCCCAGTCTCTTCTTCTCTTATGTTCTGGCCATGAGTTCAGGGGTTGTTCTCAGCCGTACGCCAAGGCCAGACTGTGCTTTATCTCTATAAGGCCCCAGAGCAATGAGATTAATTGATCATGGACTGAAACCTCCAACCCCATGAGATTAAAAAAAACCTTTTATCTTTATAAGTTGATTTTTTTCAGATATTTGATATAGTAATGGAAAGCTGTGTAACACAGCCTCTATCCCACGTTCCTGACTGCTATTTCTTCTTCTTCTTCTTCTTCTTTTTTTTTTTTTGGTACTGGGGATTGAACTCAGGGGCACTCGACCACTGAGCCACTTCCCCAGCCCTATTTTGTGTTTTATTTAGAGACAGGGTCTCACTGAGTTGCTTAGCGCCTCGCCATTGCTGAGGCTGGCTTTGAACTCGCGATCCTCCTGCCTCAGCCTCCCAAAGTGCTGGGATTACAGTCATATGCCACCACGCCCGGCTCTGACCACTATTTCTGGGAGCACCTGGTATGAAGCTCAGTTCCCAAACTCAGGCATATTAGACATGCAACGGTGCTTTCTAAACACGTCTTCTCTCTGGGAACTTTAATGGAAGACACACCATCTCAGTTAATTGGGAAACTCAGTCACAATACAGTTTTTCTTTCCCTGTAGTGCTTGTGTAGTGATGTGGGGGTCCTCCCCAGCCAGGTATCAGTCTCCCCCCTCGGCCAGCGGGGAGGAGGGGATCCCCGGGAGTCCCCCACACGACGGCTGAGAAAGGTAAAGTCGTCCGGCACGCAATTACCACGCCCGAGCCGGAGAGTTCTGTCTCAAGCAGGAACTGATTTATTGAGGAGAGATACAAGCTTATATAGAGGAGGG
>PVHX01007459.1:77889-91244 GCA_004024805.1 Geosciurus inauris | reverse complement strand
TACTACAAAGCAATAGTAACAAAAACGGCATGGTACTGGCACCAAAACAGACATGTAGACCAATGGTACAGAATAGAAGACACAGAGAGTAATGCACATAAATACAGCTATCTCATACTAGACAAAGGTGCCAAAAACATACATTGGAGAAAAGATAGCCTTTTCAACAAATGGTGCTGGGAAAACTGGAAACCCATATGCAGTAAAATGAAATTAAACCCCTATCTCTCATCATGCACAAAACTCAACTCAAAGTGGATCAAGGACCTAGGAATTAGACCAGAGACCCTGCAGCTAAGTGAGGAGAAAGTAGGTCCAAATCTTCATCACATGGGATTAGGCCCCGAATTCCTTAACAAGACACCTATAGCACAAGAAATAAAAGCAAGAATCAATAAATGGGACGGACTTAAACTAAAAAGCTTCTTCTCAGCAAGAGAAACTATCAATGAAGTGAATAGACAGCCTACATTCTGGGAGCAAATTTTTGCCACACGCACATCAGATAGAGCGCTGATCTCCAGGATATATAAAGAACTCAAAAAACTTAACACCAAAAAAACAATCCAATCAATAAATGGGCTAAGGAGCTGAATAGAAACCTCTCAGAAGAAGATATACAATCAATAAACATAGATATGAAGAAATGTTGAACGTCTCTAGCCATTAGAGAAATGCAAACCAAAACTACCCTCAGATTTCATCTCACCCCAGTCAGAATGGCAGCTATCCAAAATACCAGCAACAGTAAGTGCTGGCGAGGATGTGGAGAAAAAGGTACACTTAAACATTGCTGGTAGGATTGCAAACTGGTGCAACCAATCTGGAAAGTAGTATGGAGACTGCTTAAAAAACTTGGAATGGAACCACCATTTGACCCAGCTATCCCACTCCTTGGCCTATACCCTAAAGACTTAAAAACAGCATACTACAGTGACGCAGCCACTTCAATGTTTATAGCAGCACAATTCACAATTGCAAAACTGTGGAAGCAACCCAGATGCCCTTCAATAGATGAATGGATAAAGAAACTGTGGTACATATACACAATGGAATATTATTCAGCAATAAAAGAGAATAAAATTATGGCATTGCAGGCAAATGGATGGAATTAGAAAGCATTATGCTAAGTGAAGTAAGTCAATCCCAAAAAACCAAATGCCAAATGTTCCCTCTGATTAGTGGATGCTGATGAATAAGGGAGGTGGGAATGGGAAACATAAGAGAAATAGAGGAACTCTGGACGCGGCATGGGGGAGGTGGGGGGCAGGAAAGGGGAATGGGTACAGTAAAGATGGTTGATTGAGATCGTCATCACTACCCTTGGTGCATGTATGAAGACACAATTGGTGTGACCTTATCTGGTCACACCAATTCAAAAAACTTAACACCAAAAAAAACAAACCAAAAAGCAACCAGAGAAATGGAAAAACTGAGCTCTATATATGTACTATGACTTGAAATGCAATTAAATAAACTAATTTAAAAAAAAAGAATGAATGGATTAAAACAACTATCACTGCTAAAGATCCTACTACATGCCAGGCATGATTATTAAAGATTTATATATCTTAAATCTTTCACCTTCATAGCAAAAGGCTCGGTGTTATTATTGTCTCCACAGCATAAACAGGAAGTTGCCCGTGTTCGCATGGCTACGATGTGGCAGTATTAATCCTAGATGTCTGGCTCCACAGGCCCTGCTGTTATCTAGATCAACACCCGCCATCGTACGCCCACTGTCATTCTCAGATGAATGATGGAATGAATCAAGACCCATGAAATGGAGAGAGAGAGGGAGGGGAATGAAATGGCCCCAGACCTAAAAGGGCATGTGCTATGTGTGATGCACAGGGCTTTTGAGTCTCTTGCAGTAAATGACCCTTTGTTTAATGAGGCTCCTTAATGAGACATCACTTCTCACTCAGTTTATAACCACCTTTTCCAGATTCAGATATGCTGATTCATTGCACCAGGTCATAAAGACCAAATATATAGAGTTGCCTTTCCTAAATACTTAGAACCAAGAGGCTCAGAAAGGTCACCCTTGGTATGTTTGCTACAGGCTATTACTCGCTTTATCCATGTATTTTTTAGTAGATACAGTTACAACATTGAGCCTTTTGACAGACTGGCTGTGAATCCAGCACTGACAACATTCTAAAGAAAAGGTAGCAGTTTCTCACAGGAAGGGACAATTTAAACATCTCTAGAAGCCCAGAGCATCCCGAGAAGGGAAGGGGATAGGATACTAATCATGTGAAACAATTTGTTTTCCAAGGAATCCGAGATTCATAGCCGCTGAGATTTGGGAGGGAATGTGAGGTCATTCTTTTCAAACCTCTCAGTGGCTTCTGTCTCATTTGAAGACTTGGTTACTTAACATTTTTTTCTTCCTCATAGAGACCCACCCTGAATTAGTTCTTTTGTTATCATTTTAAGATTTCAAATGAAGAGCAGAGGAGTCTTATAGCTTCTGGCTGCTCGGAGACTAAGTCGGATTAAAGGTTTGTTTCATCAGATACCCAGTCTGATAAGCAACCCAAAATGTTTAGTCACCATCAGAGTGAAGGTTGAACCTCCATGTGTGAGGACATTCTGCTCGGGTTACTATGATGTCGGCGATTTGGTTCCAACTGTGATGACGTAGCCCTGCGTTAATTTCCAAGGCACAAAGTGAGAGGCACTGTGTGTGCATAAATCCCCATATGTGTTGGTAGGATGTGTCCACAGACCTTCTGCCCAATCTGCCTGATGCTTTGAAATGTTGCTGCCACTTTTCATTCCCCGTTAAATCCGACTGGCAGCAAGAAGGATGGTACAGCTCAACCCACAGACAGAAGCATGACCCCTGGCAAGAACATTCAGGTGGCAAAAATAACCATTAATACCACCACTCAGTGAAGATGTCCACCCCAAGATGCCATCTGGGGAATTTAGTCACCAGCTAGACCCAGGTGTAAAGCAAGATACTTCACATCCAACTGGGTATTGCTTTAGTATAGTGGCTTCTGAATCATGGTTCTTATCTGGGGAGGAAGTTGCTTTCCACAGGATGTTTTGCAATATCTGGAGACATTATTTTATTGTTACAATTGAATGGTGCTACCTAGCAAGTGGATGGAAGTCGGAAATACTGCTAAATATCGTACGATGCACCAGAAATCCCCCCAAAACAAAGTATTATTCAATGCAAATTTCAGCAAAGCTGAGGAGGAAAGTCCTGCTCTGAAACATTCCAAGCCAATCGGACATCAACTTAAATGACAGCTGTGGTTTGGCCACCAATGAAGACACAATCTATGCTGCTTCTCAGGTACAAGTAGTTTCCATGCCTGTGAAGTCATTTAACATCATACTCCCATGCTGGAGACATTCATGAATATGTCCCTTGCTGTGGCTTTTGACCAGGATGAAAGGAAGTACCCACAATAAAGAGCAAATGTAGATTCTTAGAAATGTGAACTGCTGGAAAGGACTTTCTTTTGTAGTCCAACAGTTCTAAATTCTATTCTCTAAAATACCAGTTCAGCAAGATATTTCATGATTAAAGAATCCCAAGCCAAATGATCTGGTGAAATATTATTGGCTTAAACTGACTAAAATATATGTTTGAATCCTGCAGGAACATTGTCAGGGTCTTCAAATGCTCCCAGGCACCCTGGCTCGTGAAGAGGTGACTCGAGTAAAACAAGAATGTTTGGAACTCATGGGACCTTGAAACGTGGTATCACTTCTGTGATATCTGGTAAGATTTTCTTAAACAAAGGATTTCTTCCAACCAGCATGACCATAGCTAAAGGCACCTGGTGCCAAAGCTGGAGTTATCTGCCCAGATTTCTCCCCAGCTAAGACAAGCATAGAGCATAGCAGAGACCACTGCACACAGAGCTTTAAGAAGATGAGTTAATTAAAATTATACACCATAGCATAAAAGCTCAGGGTAAAACATTTTCTTTTGACTGAACATTTCCAAACCTATCATCATGCTTAACCTTCACTAGTCCTCCTCCTCCTCTGCATCATCTTCAATGGGAGCCTCCAAGCCTTGAACATTAATTGGATCCCTAACATCTGCCATGAGGCTGGCGACTTTGTTGCCACAGTGTTGAAAACAATCTGCCTCCTACAAGAACCATGAGAAGAGTATTGAATTCATGAATGCCACATGCTAGAGGTAGAGGATGGGGCTAATTGGAAAGCAGAAAGACACATGTCTTAAAGGTACTATTATACTGTAAGCACTGCGCTAGCTATTTTTTATTATATCGTCTCATTGAATTAATAGCAACATCAAACAGTACAGCAAAAGCCACAAAGGAAAAAAAAGTGATCCATTTTATAGCAAAGTATCTAACAGAAAGTACAGAATCGGTGAAGGAAAACCGCAGTCATCTTTTTTTTTAAACCTTGATTTCTGTACTAAGACAAGTTGCATGCAGAGATAGGCTGGACTTGCTTTATACTTCAGCATATTGACTCAACATTTATTTGCTTGTATGTGAAAGGCCAGTGATTTTGCTGGGGAACAATTTCTCAGTGGAGCTTCAAGGAGAGACATGAACATGAGCAATGAACTTTTCATGATGATCCAGTTCAACTAGCCAGAATTAAACACTGGAACAATTCCACGGCAATTATGTTTTTATTTCTTCAGGCTGTGGCGTCCAGTCAACTTGATTTTGAACTCATAATTCTCAAAAGTAAAACTAGAAAGAACTCCCTAGAAGAATAAAGGAATGAAAGAGCACCTTGAATTACTAATTCCCAGGCGTGACGTTGTCTAATAGATTGGCTTACTGAGAACACCTGTCATTTCTATACCAATGTGGAATCAGACAGAGTGAAAATGAGCTCAGAATGCATTACAGATAATTACTGTAAGGTAGACTAGTGTGGAATGCTTAACTTAGGATATGCCACCAATTTAGAGGTGGCAAATGTAAAAGGTCATTATAACCAAAAGCCAGTAAAATTTGCATCTAATTATGTCATTTCTAGATCCAGAATTAAAGTTGAAATATCCAGCCACTGTCATGCATCTACAAACATCTTAAAAGCTGGTAGTTTCAGAAGCACACAAAAATAATCTTAAATGATCTCAAAGCACATGGCAAACCAAGCTGAAATATCCCCACTGCTATATCTATTCATTGACAAATTCATCTGTCCATCATTTATTCAAAAACCATCACCGTGCATTGATTATATAGAAACCAGCAGACTCAATAAATTTTTAAAAAGGGATGAGGATGTGGCTCAGTGATTAAAGGATAAAAAGGAACTCTTCTCTTAATATGAACATACAATGGTAAAGAGGATGAGTAATTTTTAAAAGGGGGAATTCATGCACACAGGTGCAAAATTCAGTAACAAATACACTTATTGTAGCATGGTCAAAATAGAAATGTGAGTATATATGCTAAGGAGTGGGATAACTGGGTCAAATGGTGGTTCCATTCCAAGTTTTCTGAGGAATCTCTATACTGCTTTCCAGAGTGGTTGCACCAATTTGAAGTCCCACCAGCCATGTATGAGTGTGCCTTTTCCCTCACATATTCACCAACATTTATTGTGTCTTGTATTCTTGGTGGAAGCTATTCTGACAGGAGTGAGATGGAATCTCAGTGTAGTTTTAATTTGCATTTCTCTAATGGCTAGTGATGTTGAACATGTTTTCATATTATTTGTGTATCATATTACTTCTTCTGTGAAGTGATGTAGTCACATCAATGCTCATAGCAGCTCAATTCACAATAGCTAAACTGTGGAAACAATCTAGGTGCCCTTCAACAGATGAATGGATAAAGAAAATGTGGTACATGTACACAATGGAATGTTACTCAGCCATAGAAAAGAAAGAAATTATGACATTTGCTTGTAAACAGATGGAACTAGCGACTATCATGCTAAGTGAAATAAGCCAATCCCCAAAAATCAAAGGCCAAATGTTCTCTCTGATATGTGGATGCTGACTCACAATAGGCAGCGGATGGGGGGAGTGGAAGTTCACCAAATTGGACAAGGGAGAATGGAGAGAAGGGAGGAGACATGAGAATGGGAAAGACAGTAGAATGACATAACTTTCCTATGTTCATATAAGAATACTTGACCATTGTAACCCCACATCATGTACAACTACAAGAATGGGAAGTAATACTCCATGTATATATGATATGTCAAAATACATTCTACTGTCATGTATAAAATAATAAATAAATAAATAAATTTTTAAAAAAGGATGAGGATGTGGCTCAGTGATTAAGTGCCCCTGCGTTCAAAATAAATAAATAAGATTTTGGAAAGAAACACAAATATCATGGAGAAATGGCTAAAGTAATATGATGTGTTTGCTTTTCATTGTTATAACCCAAATACCTGACAAGAACAACTCAGAAGAGGAGTTGTTATTTGGTTCATGGTTGCAGAGTTTCAGTCCTTGGTCTGTGGACTCCATTGCTCTGATTCAGAGCAACATGGCAGAAGGGCATGGTGGAAGGAAGTTGCTCAGCCCATAGCAGATGGGAAGCAGAATGTGAGGAGACAGGACAAGATGTATAATTCCAAAGGCACACTCTTATGTGACTTTACTCCTCCAGTCACATGCCAGCTGCCTACTGTTACCATCCAGAAGCTACTCAAATTATTAACCCATCAAATGGATTCACCCATTGATTTAGTTACAGCTCTCATAATCTAATCATTTCACCTCTGAACATTCCTGCATTGTCTAACATGAGCTTTCTGAGCTTTCACATTCAATCTACAATGCATGAATTATTCATAATATGGAACGGGATAGCAACAGAAAGTATATCAAAAACACACCCCAGTACCTAGAGTTTGAATGAATAAAGCAAGCTGCTAAACAAGCATGACTATATAAATAGTATGTATTTATGGGCACTTAACATGTATAGAGATGTTTAGGGCAAAGGTCTGAAAAGACATAAATGAAATGAGAATAGTGATTCCCACTAGGCAGAGCCATGGAACTAGAGAGACCATCCTAGAAAGCTACAACTTCACCTGAAATATGCAGGAATAAAAAAAACCACAGAATATCTTCATATATTCCTTATCAAATGTATGCATATAAGAAGAGGCAGATATGTATATATATGAGCATTATCAATACCATGGGGAGGAACACATAAAATAACAGATAATGTTGAGTAAGATGATTTCTCCTGAGAGGAAAAGATACACTTAGTTATGAAATACCCAGAGGAGACACAGAGTAGAAGAGAGGAAATATATAATTAACTGTCCATATGTCATGGCACACAAAAATTAACTAAAAATGGTTGCCAGCATATTTGGGAGGAAGAGGAGACAGAGACAGATGAGCACGAGGGATGTCTAGGACAATGAGACTGATCTGTATGAACGGTGATGCTAGATCTGTGACACTATGCATTTCCCCAAACTCCTAGAAATGTTCAGTGCAGGGAATCCTAATGTAACCTGTGCACTGTGCTAGTAACCATGCGCCAACACTGGTTTGTGAATTACATAAAGTGTATCATCGTTATGGTTTGGATGTGAGGTGTTCCCCTTTAAAAGCTCCCATGTGAGACAAAGCAGGAAGGTTCAGAGGAGAAATGGTTGAGTTGTAAGAATCCTTGGTGGGATTAATTGACGTGGTAGGGAGTGGCTGGAGGAGGTGGGGACTGAGGCATGGCTTTGGGATACATATTTTGTGTCTGGAGAGTGGAGTCTCTCTCTGCTTCTTGATCACCATGATGGGAGCTGCTTCCCTCTACCACACACTCCACTATGATGTTCAGCCTCATCTCGAGCCCCAAGACATAGAGCCGGCCTAGTTCTAGGGACTAAGACCTCTGAAACCGTGAGCCCTCGAATAAACCTCTCTTCCTTTACAGTTGTTATGGTCAGATGCTTTTACTCACAGCAGCAAAAAAAAAAAAAGCTGACTAAAACAATCACTTTAATGCAATTATCAATAATGGAGAAACCATCTATGAGGGGAGAGAGGCAGAGTTGGGAACTTTGTACTGAGTGTTTGATTATTCTATAAACCTACAACTGCTCTAAAATATAAAGTTACCAGGCCTGATGGCATATGCCTATAATCCTACTTATTAGTCAGGATACTGAGGCAGGATTGTGATTTTGAGGCCAGCCTGGGCAATTTAGTGAGACCACATTAAAAAACAAACAAAAATGACTATTTTTATTTTAAAAAAGTGACAATAGAAGAATGGATAAAAGATAATAAGAATATAAATAAAATGATAATTGACACATTTGAAAGATGGAGCAGTGATTATATTACATTATATGACATCGGCTAAAACAGAGCTCGTGTGTCTCCTACATAAAGGTATCCACTATTGTTAGGATGGTTGCATCTGTTTTATGTTTGTGCTATAATTTTTATAAATTCTATAAAATTTGCTACACGTTGCTATGGTTTTTATAAAATTTTATAAAATTCACTAAATTTTGCTATGATTTTTATAAATTTTATAAAATTTTGCTAAATGTATATATTTTATAATTTTTAAATTTTTAAAAATTTTTTTTTAAAGAAGTTGAGTTAAGCCAGGAAGATCACGAGTGAACATATATTCCGAGAACAGCCAGCTGAGAAGCAGAGATGCCTAATGGGGAGCCCAGGCTGGAACTGGAATAAAGCATGGGGCCCCTGCAGTGCAGATCCTTGTCGAAGAGACTGAACCTGGATCACCTGGGATTAGGCTGGTTGTATCCTGCGTGCCTGGCTGAGGAGTTTGAATGTAAGTTTTGGGAATCTCAGTGCTTTGGGGTTATCACCAAACCTTCTGTGCTTTGATACAGGAATAGTAATGAGAAGAGATTCAAGAGCAGCCAACAAAGGAGAAATAGGAGACCTAGAATCAAAATGAGTAGGGTCAAATTGTGGGTTTTTTTTGTTTTTTTGTTTGGTTTTGTACCAGGAATTGCACTCAGAGGTGCTTAACCACCAAACCACATCCCCAGCTCTTTTTGTATTTTATTTAGAGACAGGGTCTCACTGAGCTGCTCAGCACCTCTCTAAATTACCAAGGCTGGCTTTGAACTCATGATCCTCCTGCCTCAGCCTCCCGAGCCACTAGGATTACAGGCATGCACCACCATGCCCAGCCAAATTCTGATTTTGATATTTCCTCACTGTGTTTGTGAGGTTTTCATTGTCGAGATGAAAACATCTGACAAAAACAACATAGAAGAAAAGTTAATTTGGGGATCATGGTTTTAGAGGCTCAATCCAAAGTTGGTTGGTGCCATTGGTCTGGGCTCAGGAAGGCAGAACATCATGGCAGAGGGCATGGAGGAGGAAGGTGGCCCCATCAGCAAGGAGAGAGGAGCTAGTGACAAAGCATAATCTCCAGGGGTATGTCCCCAGGGATGTAAGTCTTCCAGTCATAACCCACTTGCCTGCAGTTACCACCCAGTAATCCATTCCAATTATAAATCTATCCATGAGATGCATGCACTGAGTAGGTTAGATCTCTCATAATCTAATCATTTACCTCTGAACATGCCTGCGTTGTCTGACATGAGTTCTCTGGGGTGACACTTCATATCCAAACTAGAACACTATGTTATAAACCAAGGACGCTCATCTCGGGTATTTCCAACATCAATATCCTCATGAATAATGATAAAAATAATTTTAATATGTTTTAACTGATGTGTTGATAATATTAAATGAGAAAAAATATATCATCATTGCTCAGAAACCATGGGGGATTGAGTCCAGACTCCCCACAGATATCAACAGATGCTCAGCTCTTGGAATGGTGCAGTATTTACACAAAATAGAAAGCACCTCCCATATACCTGAAATCATCTGTATATTATTTATGATACATAATACAATTTACATAGTGGTGAGGGTACACTGTTTATGGAAAAATGACAAGAAAAATCAACATATTTTCAGCTCAGTTTTTATCTAATATTTCCACCTGTCATTGGCTGAATCTGTGGATAGAAAGGGCTCAGGGCAGACTCTGCTGAGATACCTAACAGTGAATCTACACACAGTGTGCACTACAGAAATGGAACCACTCTTATTATGACACTCAAAACAGCTGTTGCTGCTGTTACAGAGACCCAAGAATAGACAGAGGATAACAGACGATGATGTGTTTGGAGAATTAGCAGCATGATGGGGAGAGAGGAGGTGTGCCAAGTGACTCTCAGTCCCTGGAAGTGTCATGACGTTAATGACAAATATCAAAGCAGAGGGACACAGGAAGTTGGGGCACGGAGGAGTTGGACCCCAGATAAGAGGACTTGAAGCTGTCCACTCAAAACCCAAAGGTAATCACAGAGCAGTCAGCAATGTGAGGAAGAAAGGTTTGGAAACACAGGGACAGGATGTGATTCACAAAAGGAGGACATTTCAAACAGACCCACGTAGGAAGCCAGTGTCACCTGCATAGAGACAACATACAGGCAACCCTATGGTAAAGGCAGAGGTGGGCAAGAGCCAGGTGGAAAGTGCTTGCAAACTGGAACCAGTGGGGAATGAGCAGGAAGACAGAGCGAGTTCCACCTAGGTCTGAAGAATGCTGTCCAAAAACAGCTTGTCCACTGCCCCATGTACCCCCACGGTTCATCTCATGCAGGGCCTTAAAGGTACCCCTTGAAACTGCTCACAAATCCATCACAAAGAGGACCCACAACTTTCTAAACAATGACGCTCGACCTATCCCTTACCATTTAGGATGAAAGAAAGTCAAAGACCGTTGAGGAGTTTCTGAACCATTGTACAAAATGTACTATAGAGACATTTACACATACGCGCACACACACACACACACACACACAAAAAGAAACTCTGCTCTCTAAAAGTGTATCCAAAAACATTTTACAGTGGATATTTACCTCATTTAAAATCTATTCTTCTTACAATTCAAAACTTCATCTTTTCTAAGATATCTTTAAGAGAACTCTGGATCCCTGAGTCAACATGTAAGTTTGAAAATATTTTATTAAACAGATTAAAATCCCTTCATATTGGAAATAAAAACAATATATTTTAATAAGCTATGTCAAAGAGGTTTCAAAGAATTATAAGAAGATTGGCATACTGAGAGAAATAATAAAATGATGCCGAAAATGAATATTTCCTTATTTTTATAATTTCTCCCTTTCTTATCATGAAAATTGAACTTTGTGTGTGAATTACTACTTTTCACATCATTCTTTTTTTTTTTTTTTTGGTACCAGGGATTGAACTCAGGGGCACTCGACCACTGAGCCACATTCCCCAGCCCTATTTTGTGTTTTATGTAGAGACCGGGTCTCACTGAGTTGCTTAGCGCCTCGCCATTGCTGAGGCTGGCTTTGAACTCGCGATCCTCCTATCTCAGCCTCCCAAAGAGCTGGGATGACAGGCGTGAGCCACTGAGCCCGGCTTCACACCATTCTTTGAATTACTGAATCAATGAACAATGACCTGAAGGTTTTTTTTTTCTTCATCATTTTAAAATAATTCTGGGGCTGGGATTGTGGCTCAGTGGTAGAGTGCTTGCCTTGCATGTGTGAAGCACTGGGTTTGGTCCTCAGCACCACATAAAAATAAATAAAGATATTATGTCCATCTGCAACTAAAAAAAATTTAAAAAATAAAATAAATAGAAAATAAAATAAAATAATTCCTTCCACATTAGTTTGGCTTTCTGGCATGCTCTACACTAATTGTTTTATTCAGTGCCTACTATTTTACTACACTTATAGAAGGAACAAATTGAATCACAGACATACAAACCTTACGCTGCTCTTGCCCAATTATTGGGTGCTCGATTATTCTACTAATCATAAAAGCAACTGTGCTCAAGACAAGGACAAGGACCACCAAAGCAAAAATATTAGTTTCTAGGAACTTGACAGTGAAATGATTCACTGCGTTTCCCCAAAAACAATCTCATTGTTTTCCGATTAGACTCCAATTGTGTCCTATAGTTTTGTCCAGTGACTAATTAACGTCATTTTCCAGAACAAATTTCTGACAGTGCTAAGAATAAAGCCTAATTTAGAATCCAAAGCAACGAAGGAGGTGGTCATGCCCAGCGTGTTTTACTCAAAAGTCAATGCCAGCTAATTACAACGCCTGGATGTTTGCTCCAGGGATCAATGGGTGCTTGCTCTGTTTGGGTTTTCTATTAATAACCCCCAAGTCCACCAGTATGACTCACTCTCCTGGGAAGAGACCTCAGAGGAAGCAAAGAGGTGAGAACAGTAATGGCCATAACATCTTCACTTTCCATAACGCCTAGTCCAAGGTGAGGTTCAAGGAGCGCTTGCTGGTGATAGAGAACTGTACTACTAACTTTTATATGTACCTTGCCTGGTGGTGTTCTGGGAACATCCCTACCTTCTATATCAAATGCTACCTATTACATATTAAATATTAGAAGATTAAATATTCCTTAACCTCCAAAGATTTCTCCATCTTTTTGTAGTTTCACTCACAATTGTCAATATCATAACCCGAGGGAAAATAAGATGTCTTCACTGACATTTTTAGAAAGATTATGTTTGTAATGTCTTTACTAGATCATCTCCGGCTATTTAAAGCTTTATCACCCCCTCCATATAACTATTTTAACTTTCAGTTTTCTTAGCATCATTAACAATGAACTTGTACACTGTCCTGAGGGAAATTTTGTTCTAACTGCATTTTGAAAATAATACATATGTGTATGCTGAATGGGGCTTTTAGTTAGTGTCTCTGCCTATTAGGTAATTTTACCTTGAAGGTTGAAATAATTTTTTATTATATATTGTTTAAATAATCCCATGACAACATTATGGCCACTAATATAACCAGCTATGAATATGTATTCATTCATAATGTCTTTCACGTATGCATTAATACTACAAGAGGCTAGTCACTGGATCAATGTTAATTTGTAGATCCAATTCTATTAGAGTGATCACCTGCATTTTAAAATGCCTTTCTGAAATTTCTACTAATTCAGCATCATGGGAATAAAATCAACTCAATCTTATTTTTTCAATATACACAAAATGATGCTGCATCTAATTTGAGTTGGTACATTTTCAGTCTCCATATATGTTATTAATGTGCACATGAAAAAATTTCATAGGCACCAAGGCCAGTAATTTTCTCAATTCTTCAGCAACACAACCTCCTATTTTTTTTATTTTTTCTCAAAAATTGCATTTTAATACATGTTATCAAACATAACAGAAAAAAACAAATTTTCAGAAGCTGTACACACTGTTCACTGAAAACATTTGTTGAGGCAAATAGAAAAAAATTGTTACAATCATAATTTTTCTAACTTTGCACAAAATTATAAGCAGATTAAATTCTTCATATTAAACACCTT